>CM040397.1:101864316-101879316 GCA_022702515.1 Ilyophis sp. 1 JC-2022 | reverse complement strand
GGCTTATACACGCTCTTCCGGGAGGGAGAGCGAGTCTGAATGTCACATTTTTTAGCAAGATCAGCCTTCTTAATCACAGCTGTCAGAGGGAAAGACAAAGTCAAGGAGAGCAGAGGAATGAGGGGGGTGGGGGGGCACACATAGAGGAAACAGCATGATGGAGACACCCACCCCCAGCTCCGAACTGTAATACAAACATAACAATCATATAAAAATTTTAAACCTTTACCAAAAGTTACATTATATGCAGTCTCACGTGCATGGGAAGTGGTAATATGTTGAAATATATAGTATATACTACAAAACATATTGGTTGTGTACTTGCAATTATATACACGCTTTAGAGTACATTTTACCATTTGTTTTTCAATGTAAAGGCCAAATTACACCAATGAAAATAGCAACAATTCATATATTTTCTAGTATGTGCAGTATGGTTGCAAATATATTGCCTTATGGTGGATACACCAAATGGCTTGTGTTCGGATTAGAAGTATACTTTCCTTGAAATACATGCTGGCTTTGTTTAATATATGTTGCTGATGTACCTGTCATGTCCAGTAGGGAGATAATAGATAATGGGAAGGAATAAAAAAATGCAATATATTACCTTAAATACACTAAATAATGCTAAATTTGACCTTAAATACACTATATAATGCTAAATCTTACCTTAAATACACTATATAATGCTAAATCTTACCTTAAATACACTAGATAATGCTAAATCTTACCTTAAATACACTATATAATGCTAAATCTTACTTTAAATACACTATATAATGCTAAATCTTACCTTAAATACACTATATAATGCTAAATCTTACCTTAAATACACTATATAATGCTAAATCTTACCTTAAATACACTAGATAATGCTAAAAAGGATAGAATATAGTGACAAGAGAGATTGCCCTCTTTCTTCTTGCTTTTTTGGAAGTGGGAGATGTATGTGAGTATTTACTTGAATGTGTAATTATCGCTATAGATCATTGAAATATCCTAATTCTTATATGGAAGGAGGGTGCCTTCATCATGGTACACATTAGGAAAGTTATCAATCAAAAATAAAGGTATAAATAAATACATTAATTATTTGATATAACAAATGTACTCTCTTTTTCAGTTAAATGAGGTTGCACAGACAATTAAATTGAACTAATGAGAGAAATATGAAAAGAAATGTGAACAAACTGCCAGGTGTCATGTCTATGGTGGGAACCTTTTTTCTTCCTGATCTCGTCCCTGGGGCCGGAGCTGGGCTCCTTTCGGACGGGCCGTCGCTCGGGGGTGAAGGCACGCCCCTTCGCTCGGCCCGCTTTCCCCTTTGTTTGCTTTTCCTCAGACGGCTTCTTGACAGGACTCTGCATTTTGGGGAGGGGTTCGATTTTCTCTGTCATAATGCTCCTGTCATCATCTGCCGCGCACAGGGAGCAGAAAAGGAAATTGAGTTTTCGTTCACTCTCTGGTGTCAGCAGTGGCCCGAAGCACATGCTGACAGGCATATCAGCAGGTGGCTAGGCAACAGTCCATTTCCTCATAGAAAGATAATACAGTATTTTCTTTAAATAAAAATAAAAGAATATTCCATGCATTTACAGTATATATCTGTGTATATTTTGTGGATTTTACAATCTTTCTTTACACAATAATTATTTTGTGGACACATGTATAACGGCAGTGGTAATTTATACTGACTATAAATTTGACAATGTGCGATAGTTTTTATGCACTGTACATTTATTTAACCTGATGTGTAGATTTACAAATGTGTGACTGCCAATATTTCAATCTAAAATGTAAAAAAAAAGTAAATATAAACTTGAAAGCCACTGAATTTATTTAACATAAAATGTACTTAAAACAAAAAAAAAGAAAATCTAATAGCAGCCTTTTTGTTTATAAATCATCAATTAATCATCAATTATGTCATCTGCTATGAGTTTTGAATAAATGGTTCTCTACATATCTTTGAACAAACAGTGAAGTTATAATTTCACGGTTAGCTAAAAAAAAATACCTTGAGTGTCTGCCCAGGCGCTGTCTGTGTCTAAGATTGAGTCGTCGATAGTTGTCTCGTCTCTGTAGTCATCGTATGTCTCTGTTTGCAGCTCACTCTCTGATGCTGCCTCCTTCACGGGGGAGGTGGTCATCTCAGGGGCTTCTGGAATATCTGAAACCTCCTCCAAACTGGCGGCCTCCAGAGCTACTTCCTGGGCTATTTCAATGGATTCCTCTTCTTCCTCCTCCTCCTGAGGAACCTGTGGCTGGTCGTCTTCAGGCGGGGCAGAGAAGCGGACGCTGTGTCCAGGTTGTTCTCCCGCGTCGATGGTTTGCACTACTGTGATGAAGTCATCTTCCACTGTGACCACTGATTCAATGATGGCTCGTGGTTCCAACGGCTCCTTAGCAGCTTCTTTTGCACCTTCAACTAACTCTTCCTCTTCAGGCTTCTCTTGCGCCTTCTCCTTTCCCGGGCATACCAATGCTTGGACTTCCTCTATGACCTCTTCAGGCTCTTCAGCCAGTTCCACGTCTTCATCCTCTTGCTCACTCTGTTGTTCCTGCTCAGTAGAGGTGACTAGAGCAGGTCCCTCTGGCTTTGAATCGGCTTCTGGGCCTTTTTTCTCTGGTGTTTTTTCCTCTGGGGTCTCTGCCTTCATAGCCTCAGCTTCTAGAGAAACATGCTTTTCTGGCTGCTGAAGCTTCTCTTTTTCATGAACATCCACTTTCTCCTCCTCTGTAGTGCTCTCTACTGACAATGTTAGTGATGGTTTTGTGGGTCGTGCAATTCTGTCTTTTGCAAAGCCGGTGAGCTGGTAGACATCCTCAGCATCCACCTCCTCATAGGCCTCCTGGTGCACTAAGTCTGGCTTATCCTTTACTTTTTCTCTGAGCTCCAGGAGCTCACGCTCCTCCTCCAAGCTCAATGGCCTGCTCTCCATCTCCAACTTACGAATTTTGATTTCAGCATCTGCTATTTCAGCCTCTGCTGCCAGTTTAGCATCTCTGTCTAGTTCAGGCTTCGTATCATCAAGGGTGAGTGTAACAGTTGGTGTTAATGGTCTATCAGGCTGCCCTTCCACAAGCACCTCTGTCCCAGTCCCAAATCTATCTGGTGGCACAGGAGACGTCTCCCTTGAGAGGTCTTGCTCCTCCACCTCAGGAATGATTTGGTCTTTGATATCACCAACAAAGCCAGTCTTCAGACTGAAATCCTTTGGCTTTTCAGTAAGTGGTTCAGTAGTATTGATCACTGGTTTAGATTTGCTATGCCCTTCAGCAAGTACTTCTAAAAATACAGTTTCCTTGCTTTTCTCCCCACCCACGTAATCACTTTTACCCTCCCCTACTTCTTTATTTTTTGAAGTTATTGGCAGAATTTCAGTTTCTTCCCCCTTTTCTTTGGTCTCTTTTTCTTTTGCTTCGTCTTCTTGGTCTTGCACTTCTTTAACTTCCCCTTCTGTTGCCATTAGCTCCTTTATGCATTGATCCTTCTCTGACATAATTGTGGGGAAGATTTGGGGAGGAGAGTCCATTGGACTGTGTACATCAGCAGGGGAGGGCATGGGGCCAGAGTACTCACTAAAAACACAATAGCCTAGTTCTTCTAACTGGCTTTCACTTCTTGCTGCCTTTTGTTTGTTATCCCCTAGCACTAAGTTAGCTAAAGAATCACTCATGAGGACATTAGCAGGGACAGACTTCCTCCTCATCATTTCAGAGTCACTGCTATCACATGTCAGCCTTGGTCTGACACCAGCTAGGTCCAACATCTCTGGCAAGTCAGGGGCCATCACGGTACCATTTTTGTTGTTGAACTTCATTGGGAAGGGCAATACTGGAAACTCAGCCTGGGGGCTTGTCTTTGGACTGGTTGTGTCATCTGGTGGTGAGGATGGGGGAGTAGTAATTGAAGGAGCAGTTTCGAGAATCATCGGGGGGAAATTTGTCCTCTTCTCCACAGAAGGGGTTGTTACTGGAAGGTATTCCGCAGACTCATCCAGACTTTCGCTCGTATAGGACATGATATCTGTAGCCAATGGGGAAAAGTTCCTCGGCTGGCCCTGCCCACCACTTTGATCCATTGACGCAATGGAGATGTTCAGTGAGTAACTCCTCTGCTCTCGTGAGAACTTTCCAGGTGATAGCTTACTTTCATCCCTCCTCTCTATGCCAGGGAAGGTATCTTTCACAGGGCTCATCCTGGCATCTCCTTCTGGGGACTGTGCTTGCGTCAGTGTGGTGTACCCAATTTCAGGGGATGAAGGAAACAAGACTGGTTCAGAAATCTTCTCTCTGGCATCGCTAAGCTCATAGTATCCTTCCCCTTGCCCCCTATCTTCATCTTCCTTCAGGGTTGACGTCTCAAAGTATGCAGACATTCCCGATTTGTCCTTTTCAATGTCCAAATCTGGAAATTGGTCAACCGTGTCCACGTGCAACTTTAAGTCTTCCTTTTTGCTGACAGGTTTTCCTTGATCAAAGATCTCCAAATCACCTCTGGTGTCCACCAGGACAGTTTGGCCCTTTGCCTCATACTCTTCAAACACTTCAGCAGGTTTGACAATAGAAGATCCCTGAGGGGCTCCCATCTCCTTAAATTCTGTAATAAATTCAATTTTCTTCATTTCACTAGTTTCCTTGCTTCCAACCACCATTATCATTCCGTCATCAGATTTGACTACCTCCTCCATTTCTCCGCTAATATTCTGAGGTTTGTCATCCATTCTCATCTGCGCTTCATCCTCAGCGGAGTGGACAGACTTGTCCATGGAACCACCGCCTTTGGGTACTTCCACAGAGACCTCTATTTCAGCTGGGGCCTCACAGGCAGATTCATCCTCTTCATCTGAGCTTACTTTGGAGGCATAAGTCATCTCCTCCCATTTCCATTGCTCAGTGGGCTGTTGGGATCGCATGTCAGGCTGCTTACGGGAAGGTTCAGTGGACTCTTTGGGATGTCTCTGGTCATTCTCTGGGCTCTCTGGAGCAGGCTTAAAGGAATCGTCTTTATCTTTTTCTGAAGTGAGCGGTGCTGGGCTGACTAAGGCAGACGGTTCTTCCGGATCTTTCTCTGCAAAGTCTGAGCTGGGGGCAGCAGCCTGCATGCTGTCTGGTTTTCCTTCGTCCATCTTCCGGGCTGCAAGCAAATCTGAGGTAGTCTGGTTGTTCTGCGTTACATTCAGTTTGCTTTGCTTGCAGTTCCAACAGGCTAGCGAATGACAGACAGGCAAAGCTCGCTGCCAATGCGCATCTCTCCTTTAAGCACAATGCGTGGCGTTGATGGACGAGCATATGGTGGCAGCATGTGAGCACACATTGATTCAGTGATGGTTTGGAAAATGGTATGGATCTGTCATGTCAGGGTAAGCATGCAGTGCCATAATGTTAGATGAATGATAACAAAGACATGTACATGGAACAATCGTCCATGGCTTTGTGAGAAGTAAATATGAATCTGACAAGCATGAAAATTTATTCTTCCCATTTTCTTTATTGCTTTTTGGATTATGATAACCTCATAAATAATCTATTGGTGATACAGTCACTGCAGTTATCAAGACACATTGTCTTAATTAAAACATTGCATTTGTGTAAATCAAATAAATGTTTTTTTATTAAATGTAGGTTGAATATAATAATGGGACCTATAAATCAGTCTTGTCAATATCATCGATAGAAATAATTTCTGCATTTGAATATATTAGCTCCTATTATCCTTGTTTCACGGTTATAACTAAGAGCTATATGAATAAGAAATAGACAATAATTTCACATAAATACAGTTTTGTTTTACAAATAAATATTGTTATCAATCAATATATATATATATATATATATATATATATATAGAGCTCTGTCCAAACAAGGTATCAAAATCCAATTAGGGCTTTACAAGAAACAAATGGTATGGTGGCAATGTAAAACAAAATAAAAAAAACAATAAAGACATTAAAAAAGTACAAATGGGGCTCTTTCACTGACACAAAAAAAACCACAATAAAATAAAATAGGTTTTTTAAAAAGCTGAGCCAAAATACCATAATTTCAGAGGATTTACATTGAATCCTGTGCACAAAAGACAGGTGATTAAGATATTGGGATAAATCATTGATTTTCTCAACAATGTAGCTGGCAAAAGGACAGTAAGCAATGGATTAAAACCAATGAATCTGATTGGTCTGGAGGGCAGCGTCAAGACATTGCATCAATGTGGGAAAGCACAGTTAGGTTCAGCAGCAGAAGCATGGGCGTATGACAGTCGTGTCCGACAAACTTACAGTTCCTGAAACAAACATACAAACAGGAGCAGATCAAGGCAATATAAAAACCCCCATGGGCCTCAGCGTACTTGTGTGTCACAGCCTGAACTCGCCAGAGAAGCAGTATTGCCTTTAAGCCTGCGTTGCTTTGCAGCGTTAGCCAAAAGTGGGAAGCTTTGCGGCATAGCTTCCCCTCCCCCGAGGCTTCATAACAACAGACAGAAAGCATGCATATCGGGAGGAGTGGGGGGAACACACCTTCACCTTCCTCAGGGCACTTTTCCAACCCTGCCTCACTGCCACGCCCACTCCCATTTGGGGCTTCTGTGGCCGCACTAGCTGCCTCGGCCTGTAGACAGGGCTGAGCCTGGGCCTTGCCTAAGTTTTCTGCCTGCTCTAAGGGTTCCGCCTCGGACCCCTGCTCGGATTCCTCCCCACTCCTTTGCTGCTCTTGCTCCTCAGGAGCTGCTCCTGCAACCTCCTCTTCCTCCTCCTCAGCTGCTGCGAGAACCTCTAGGGGATGTTCCTCTTTGGAAAGGGGGGAGAAGTGGAAACATAAAGACTACGAACACAGACTTGGGTAGATGTGCTTTCAATTCGGCAGGCAGTTTCTGCAGTAGGAACTTCAGTCCGTGTTCTGAATGTGTTTGGTCATGTCAAAATGATCACGGCATTTCTCTTAATGAAGTTATTGGCAGAATATTCCAACAAACGGGCTATCTGTAATTTATGCAGCAGATTCCAATACTTTCTGCATCTCCTCATGAGATGGCTTCACTCATAGATATAGAACCTTTACTTTACTTATAAAGCTACATGAAATATCAAATCAACCATGTAATTTGAATACCTCTATGACTTAATTATTTAGTTTGAATAGTGCATATTGGCAGTGGAATGTTCTTCTATGGGCTATGGACAGAGTTACTAACTAGAATTATATTAGCCAGGGCTTTTTGGGCACCTGCTGGAATAGCTTCCCAAGAACATGCCGGTTATCTTCAGTAACAAAAACAGGTCGCTACTCTGATTTGTTCTAGGTCCCGAGTAGGACTGTATGACTGTTAGTGTGGAAAATAATCCCAGGAGAAGTGAACCTGTGTCTTTGACTACTTTTTGCACAGCTGCAGGTGCAACATGATAACCCCATAACTTGAGGGGGTGCAATTGGCGACTCCAAATTAGGTCGAAACAAAGGGGAAACGATAAAATACATACATCACTCACAAATATATGGTTTACTCTAAACGTTATCAATGAACTGCAACATTTTGGCACTGCATTTAATCATGTCAAATAATTTCCAGCCTTTTCCACCTCAGTTTTCTTTGCCTTGAGGGCACTAGTAAAGCTGTTTATTCTATCATATAGAATCTCAAATGTAATTGAATATTAATACATTTCAATAATATTTAATAAAGTCAACCGCTGAGGGAGTAGTGAGCTATATAAGTTGAAAACGATGGATTTATAACATCAGACTCAGAGCTGAGCATCAGACTCATAACTAACATCAGTGGATCAATCCACAAACAGATTAATAAAAAAAATTAATATGAAGAAAATTAAGAAAAAATATGAATGTGAGGAATTTAAAGAAAGATATTTGCTTTTGTGAATTACTATAAGTTGAGCAAGGTAGATATGAGATATAATATTCTGACAGAAATGACCATTGTTTTGCACGAATTCTGTACAAATATATTCAGACCTCTTACAAGAACACATCTAATTCAGCACAAATAACAATAACATCCTTATATTCAGGTATCAAATATCATAAATGATGTATTGATTATGCTTTTGAATGTGTAGACATATGATACATGTGTAGTTCCCACTGAGAAGCATGTATGTGTTCTTTATTCTCGTGTCACTCAGTATATCTTTGACTGAATTATCTGATATATAACTAGCATACTACAAGCATTCCTTCTTTTCTTCCAGGAACACTGTTCTGTATTTAATCCTTAGAATGGCTATAATGATTTCATGTAAACACATGATTTAAAAATAATTATGTAATTGTTACAATTAACCTTTAAATTACCTTCACAGGTTAGGATGTGGTACTGACTAAATTACTGGGCAAAGGATACTGTGTGTCTCGACAGAGACATCTTGTGACTGTCATTTCTACATTTATAGCAGGCTAGTGCAAAAAACATATATACCAGAATAAAGTATAAACATACGAACAATAACTACAATAATATGAATGGGTAAAAACATTAGGAAGATGCATACTGTGTAAGACTATAATTTTCCTATATTGAAAGTTCCTCCTCCACAATAAAAGGATTCTAATGAGACACAGAAGCAGGAAAAGCTCAAAATGTAAAACAGATAAACAGCAGATGAATGACTGAAGGGACCGATTATAGAATCTTTGAACTCAATGCCATACTTCAATATATCTAAGAGAGAAAAGGTCTCCCCTCTTACAATAATGATAGAGAACGTTTCTGCAGTTAAGTTGTGGGCTGCGCCTAACAGCCAGCACGGGATACACTCTTCATACTGGGCAACTCATGCTTTCGTTCAAGGATTTTTAGGCTCAGAGATGATTCTGGGTCTTGGGGATGATTCTGGGTCTTGGGGAGACGTTGAAAATGTTCCCCTAGCTTAAGCTCTTTTCCCCCACATTCCAGAAAGTCCCAGTTTTCCCAGAAAGCCACAAACAGAATGAGCTACAAGAATTCAGAGAACCCCATTGGCTTAGCAGTGCTGGTGTAAAATAGTCTGGACCAATGTGCTGGGTGCATTATCACAGGAAGTGGTGGCATGGCTGCTCAGGGTCGTAAGCTCACGCACATTTAGCAAATTCAGCATACTTGCATTTTAAATTTTGAAAATGATGTTGCGTGTGTCATTTGAGTTAAGTACGTTTACACAGTTTACGCAAAAATAAATAAATAAAAAATCTTGCTTAGCTCCAGATGCTAATGCTTGATGCTAATCCACAGGCAGCGTGTGGAACTCCAGGGAGCAGAGCAATTATACAGTACGCGGAAGCAGCACTGTACAAATGTGAGGTTTTTTCTATGGTAATGCAGTCATTAGGCCAGCGCCTTTATCTGGGACTTAATAAGGCCCCTAAGCTGTCAGTCAGACAGCGAGGTGCAAAATTTTTAATTCCTAAAAGAACATAGAGCTTAACAGCTTACTCCGCAGCTCACAGGAGTAGCTTACCTTGTGTATTATTACTACTGGTGAGCTTGACTGGGTGTGGGGGCGTGCACTATGCACGAGATCACTGCGGCACAGAGTCCTCGCTTCGGTAAAGCGAGATGCAGGAGAAAGAGCTGCTGTGCAGCGTGTGCGGAGAATCACCCGGAAAGTCCAGTCACGTCTACTTCAACGTCTCGCACCCAGTTACGAAAAGCAAGGCAACTTCCTCATAAGGTCACCTTTGCTGTGACCTACAGCAGGTGGGACGCATGGGGGGGGGGGGGGGGGGGGGTGGGGGGGTGGAGATGGGGGAGGGTGTGGGGGTCAGTGAGCGGAGCAACACCATTTAGTTTGACGTCGATGCAGGAGAGAGAATGCGCATGGCCCTAAGGAATCATGTGCAGTGCTGTTTCTTTGGTTTTTTTGTTTCAAATTTGGTAGGTCATTTGGAGTGCACTGCCTGGACAGTATGATTTGTCTGTCTGTATTTGTCTGTATTTTTCAAAAATATTATAATGTTCCTAGGTGTTCACATGCGCGTGCATGTGTGTGTGTGTGTGTGTGTGTGTGTGTATTTATTAACTCCAAGAACAATGTCCAAGAACTTCACAGCCATGTGCATTTATGTACTATGGAGGACAATGAGCAATTGCAGAGCTTGTACCTCATTAGGTAGGCCTATAGCTCATGGTATGGGACTACAGTGCCAAAAGATGACCAAATGACCTGACCACAATTTGGGAGACCATAAATAAATAAATATAAATGATATATATCAAATTGTGAGCGTGCATGACACGGACAGGAGAGACAGAGAGGGAGCGGAAGGAGGGGCGGAGCAGGAGGAAGAACAGAGGCCAGGAACCATGCGCGGTTCACCTTTGACCTGTCTAAAGGCGGCGGCCTGCCCAGAGGGGCAATAGCCATGCCGCATCCACTCAGTGCTGAACAAGGGGTGTTCAAAGTACTCCTCATCGGAGTGGGAGGGGTCATCCTCGGGCACAGACACCGAGATGGAGGGGGCGAGGAACTTGCACCTCTCCCGAGAATTTTGGAAGCGTTGGGGAGGGCGTGCCTCCTCCTCGTCCCCTACGTCTACAAACAGACACAAGGAATAGAACTGCAGGGGAATTCCGATAGAGAAAGAGAGAGAGAGAGAGAGAGAGAAAGAGAGAGAGACACGCTAGTGCCCAGGAGACGGGACGCACGGACGGACGGACGCATGGACACAAGCTCAATGTCCAGAAACTCAAACGCAGTCGAGGGCAGAGCAAGCCATGCTCGGAACTGGGAGGACTGATTGGCATAACATTCCCCAAACGTCTGTGACATCATCGCAATTTCACACTGAATAGAAATATAGCGTAATATCGATACTTAATACAGGACACTTAGTTTATTGGCACCTTTGAGTGACCGTGCCTCTATTGCTTGGTTTCATTAAGGTTTTTTTTGAGAGATGTGTCTGATAAACTCACTACAAACCTTTGAACTATGACTCTAAAAATGTTATTAAAATAGTTGACTCACAATATGTTTACATGAAAAAGTTTATATTAAAAGTAACATTAAATCAGTTGTTAGGTAAGTAGGGGATCAATTAGACGTGAATTTGCCCAACAGAGGATTTGTAGACAGTGAAAGGACAGATTAGTATCTCTGAATAATCTATAAAGTGAGTAGACCCAAGTCTGCTGAAAATTCCAGATGAAACCAGCTGGGATTCCAAGTTGATTTAAGATGTGTTTTAAAAACTTCCAGCTGGTCATAGGTGTGTGGCTGGTCAAGGCTGGTCTGTAGCTGGCCAAAACCTGGTTAAAGCTGGTTACGCTGGTAGAGTAAGCTGGTGGCCAAACAGGTGAACTAGCTGACTATAGGCTGGTCAGCTGGTCGACCAGATAAAACCAGCTAGAAGTATCGAAAACACATCTTAAACCAGCTGGACCACTTTAGGCTGGTTTAAGCTGGAATTGTCAGCAGGGTTGACCCATCAGAGCGTGGCTTGTTCTGCCTGCCGGCTGGTTCTGGAGCTCCAGAGATGACTGGACACAGATATGGACTCGTCAGACAGGGCCACAACAGAAAGAACATCAACAATACATGATCAAACATGCAAAATAAGAGACAGGAAAACAGAAATAGCCATGTAAGAGATGTAAAAAGCAGGCCTTTTTAAAAAAATACACAGGCAAGGGGAAGGGGGTGGCAAGAACAGAGATGATAGGGAGGGTTTGGGGTGGCTGTGGGGGGGAGGGTAACACTTATTACATCATGCAAGGGCCGAAGCCAGCACTTTGGAGGTGTGACCTGGACAGGTATGTGGAGTGGGAGAGGGGGCATACAGAACTGTGTAATTAAGTTAATGTGAGCACAGCTATCTTGTTAATACTGGGAAGTGCAAGAGGAAGAGGATGGCTCCTGTTATCTGCAAATTAAATAACAAGCCTGGACGCATTTCTTCCTGTTCCAGCCTCTTGTCCCTGTAGAGCACCCAGCATATCCCAGGATGCATCTGTGCCCAGCGCATCGCCAGAGCTCCACAGTCCCTCCTGAGCGGCTCGGTCAGACGCAACGGAAGCCCGGGGGAAAGGGGCGGACGAGTCGGGGCTTCCCGTTAATTTTGTCACGTGGCAAAAACCTTAAACCTCCCTTTTTTTCTCTCTCTCTCACTCTCTCCCCTCTTCTCTTTACTGGGTGGACAGAGCGATAGCGTAGCCTTCGGGTTCCTACCTTGTTCCAGGGGTCCGAACTGCTCAGCGGATGGAGAGGGTGGAGGGGAGGGGGGAAGATTGGCAGGGTCTTCCACTATGGCGGGAGAGATGGAGAACAGAGGGTAAATGCAGGGCTGTTACGCTCAGATAAGGTCCCCCACTCATAGCTCTGCTACCTATGCTAGGGTCCAGAATGGCTCAGATAAGCTTTTTGGGAGGATTCTAGAAAGGCCTATTGAGCTCCTGAGCTCCCTTGAAAGTCCCGTCGAACAGCAGAAATAAAGCTGGTCTTTTCTGCTGAATCATTTCACCATGGAAATGTATAATTCAGGGATCAAAAAAATAGGAAAAGAGAAAAAGAAATTTGGAAAATGTGCTTAGTGCTGGCAGATCATACAGAACGGGTGAATTTTAAGCTGGAATAGAAAAAATATTATGACATTTCTTTCTTTTCTTTTTTTAAAAACAATGAATCTGTACTCTAGTTCTACATTTAACAATCTTCTGACTTTGGAATGGTTGTACTGGCTCTTGTATCAGTTCACGTCAGAAGGCTAATAAGACTAATACGCTTTCAGTACAGATATCATTGGTATGGCACCCAGAGTTCACTTCAAACTACCCTGTATGCATCTCTCATGACTCTGCTGATCCCAGTTCGGTTTATTCTGTTGAATAGACAAGCTCCTCCTTCCCAGGAGGGCAGAGCTATTTTAGAGCATTGATTATTGCTGTTCAAAGCTGATCTGTAGCTGGTTTAAAGCTGGTTAAGATGGTAGAGTAAGCTGGTGACTAAACTGATGGAGCAGCTGACTGTAGGCATCTGGTCGACCGGCTAAAACCAGCTAGAAGTGTCAAAAACACATCTTAAACCAGCTAGACCAGTTTAGGCTAGTTTAAGATGGAATGTTCCGCAGGGTTGACCAATCTGAACGTGACTAGTTCTGCCTGGAGCTCCAGTGACGACAGAACACCGATATGGACTAGAACGAGGGCTATACTGAGAGTATTGATACTATAACCCACCTGACCAATGTCAGGTTGCACACTGGTTGGAGGTTCTCCGAAATAATCCCCAAAGGGTTTATATTGGACGCGTTCATCTGACACCATTAGAGCCAGACGTCGCCAACAGATTGACATTTTGACTATGCCTGAGCTATACACATTTCAGGCTTCTGTAAAGCTGAAGATTCAGAAATTAAATACAAAATTTGAACTGAATTCATACATGCACAAACTGACTATTTAAACTGTCCAATAAACTAAATATTTGTATTTTAAAAATAATAAGAATGTCTTTCATAAGGTCTGAAAAAATTTATACTGGTTACTGATTCAAACCAGATGGGCTGAATATCCCGGTGGTAAGTAGCTAGTCTGAACCTAAAGCCTTTAGTTTTAAAATTGACATATGGTGAAATGATCACAAAATTAGACCCTTGCTCATGTACCGGCTGTCAGTTCCACCTGTTGGCCCTTGTTTTTTTATCAGTTCCTATGCCAGACATTAAAAACCCACTGGGAAACATGTAAGCTTTAAAGAAAGTAAAGCTATCACATTGATGCCAGGAGCACTGAGAGCATCATACTTGATGCAGCGCCATGGAAACGACAGCTTTAGGAGAGCAGAGTGACCAATCAGGAGGGAGTGGCCCCAACTAACCCTGTGACTAATGACTGAGAAGAACCTCACCACGATGCAGACTGTTACCTTGAATAAACAGAACCACACGCCAAGGTTTCTCCTTACAAATAAGGAAGTTGATCAATTAAAAGCATTAAACAGGCTTTGTGGTACATCCTGGTTTAGTATCTCTGGGCGACACAAAAAGACGAATGTGTGGCCTAATTCATACACCTCGGCTCTGTAGCATGTGTGAATTCACAATCGCTTGTCACATAACTCATCTCATAGTGCAAGCCTGGTTGCAGGCAGGTATTCACCCAATTCAGTCAAACAGTGCGTTTGTACATAGAAATTGTGACCCCCATCACAGAAATCCGTTTCCGGGCGTCTGTGTCTATCGCATCGGTCCATTGCAGAGCTGTATCTGCGTGCTTACCCAGTCAGACACGCCTACGGTCTGAGGTGTGCGTGCCGTGTCCCCGCCCCCCTCTCCTCCCCCCTCTCCTGACTCCACCCTGGCCAGACTGTGCTGATGTGCTCTGTCTGCAAATAAACTCCCGTCGCAGACAAACACAACCCGCGTCCGTAAACCAACCGCTCGACAGGGACCTAATCTGTCATCGTCAGGGTGCCGATTCGGCAGATCCATTCCAGCAGTAACCCCCCCCCCACACCCACTCACGCACAGTTTCTTTATTCTGCTCCATGGTTTGTACATAGTCATACACACATTTGTACACACATTATTGGCATCACATAATTTTACAAATGTTATTAGAAAAAAATTACAAACACCTACTCCCGAACACACACGCTCACAGGCACACACGCACACACACACACACACACACACACTCATAGAGAGAGTGTAGGGAGAGTCAGGGGCATTGTTAGCAGAGGGAGGCTATGGTAAGTACCTGCCTGCTGAACACAAAGGAGGCATCTACAGAGATAAGAGTACCTGCATCACACAATCATAGCGTTGCATTCTAGGGCTATGATCCCAGAAATGAAACTATATAACATTAGAAATGAAACTATATAACATGACGTTTAAATGTTCTGACAAGATGAGCAAAATTAACAGTAAAAAAAATAAAACCTCAAGACTGTAAAACTGATGAATGGAAAAAGGGTACAGAGGGTCCCGTCACAGACACAAGGTTCACGTCGTTCTGTAATCTGCAATGCAGCAGGTAGGATGCACATAAACCACTCACCC
>CM040397.1:101839316-101861816 GCA_022702515.1 Ilyophis sp. 1 JC-2022 | reverse complement strand
TCTGGTGGAGCGGTTGCCGCGGCAACGCTGGAGCGAGGCTGTCGCCCTGCGCAATGCTATCACCGATTGGGGAGAGAGGGACTCCACCCATTAATTACCACAGAACCACCGCGTTGCTCGCTCTTCCATTTTGTGTTCATGGTACGGTGCATTCCAAAGTCTATGTTTGTGTTGCAAAAATTTTAAAAAAAGAAAGAATTTCAATAGACATGAGGGAGGGAGTTATGTAATGTCTTATGTACGACAAAAGGGGCATGATGATTATTTTCAAAATAATCTGAAAAGAAGATGGCTGTGTGATTAGTGGGGTGGCATCGCTAGGTTTTACAGTTAGTCAACACTGTCTGCAAAAACAAAAGAGGCGCACGCTTGCTTGAGGAAATGACTGAAGGGAAAGACAGAGAAACCCATAGTTATGTCTGGGTGTGATGAATTCAAAGATCACTCCATGCTGTTGGATAGAGTGACAGACAGCAATAGCTCCAGTGGGCCACGCATGAAACTTCTTGATTCATGAGTCTGTCTGTCTGTCTGTCTGTCTGTCACATTCTCTCTCTACTCTTTTCCTGTCTCTATCTGTTTTTTTCTGTCTGTTTCTGTCTGTTCTCCTTCCATCCTTTGTTTCCTGCCTGATCTCCCCTCCCATCCCCCCATCCTCGCTCTGCTCTCCCTGCACAATCAGGGCTGTAATGTTACAGTACTAATCCATTCCCCACAGACACACTAGGGAGTAATGCTACGCGCTGCAGAGCTGTAACGTTACAGTACTAATCCATTCCCCACAGACACACTAGGGAGTAATGCTATGCGCTGCAGAGCTGTAATGTTACAGTACTAATCCATTCCCCACAGACACACTAGGGAGTAATGCTACGCGCTGCAGAGCTGTAACGTTACTGTACTAATCCATTCCCCACAGACACACTAGGGAGTAATGCTACGCGCTGCAGAGCTGTAACGTTACAGTACTAATCCATTCCCCACAGACACACTAGGGAGTAATGCTACGCGCTGCAGAGCTGTAACGTTACTGTACTAATCCATTCCCCACAGACACACTAGGGAGTAATGCTACGCGCTGCAGAGCTGTAACGTTACTGTACTAATCCATTCCCCACAGACACACTAGGGAGTAATGCTACACGCTGCAGAGCTGTAACGTTACTGTACTAATCCATTCCCCACAGACACACTAGGGAGTAATGCTACGCGCTGCAGAGCTGTAACGTTACTGTACTAATCCATTCCCCACAGACACACTAGGGAGTAATGCTACACGCTGCAGAGCTGTAACGTTACTGTACTAATCCATTCCCCACAGACACACTAGGGAGTAATGCTACGCGCTGCAGAGCTGTAACGTTACAGTACTAATCCATTCCCCACAGACACACTAGGGAGTAATGCTACACGCTGCAGAGCTGTAACGTTACAGTACTAATCCATTCCCCACAGACACACTAGGGAGTAATGCTACACGCTGCAGAGCTGTAACGTTACAGTACTAATCCATTCCCCACAGACACACTAGGGAGTAATGCTACGCGCTGCAGAGCTGTAACGTTACAGTACTAATCCATTCCCCACAGACACACTAGGGAGTAATGCTACACGCTGCAGAGCTGTAACGTTACTGTACTAATCCATTCCCCACAGACACACTAGGGAGTAATGCTACACGCTGCAGAGCTGTAACGTTACAGTACTAATCCATTCCCCACAGACACACTAGGGAGTAATGCTACGCGCTGCAGAGCTGTAACGTTACAGTACTAATCCATTCCCCACAGACACACTAGGGAGTAATGCTACACGCTGCAGAGCTGTAACGTTACAGTACTAATCCATTCCCCACAGACACACTAGGGAGTAATGCTACACGCTGCAGAGCTGTAACGTTACAGTACTAATCCATTCCCCACAGACACACTAGGGAGTAATGCTACGCGCTGCAGAGCTGTAACGTTACAGTACTAATCCATTCCCCACAGACACACTAGGGAGTAATGCTACACGCTGCAGAGCTGTAACGTTACTGTACTAATCCATTCCCCACAGACACACTAGGGAGTAATGCTACACGCTGCAGAGCTGTAACGTTACAGTACTAATCCATTCCCCACAGACACACTAGGGAGTAATGCTACACGCTGCAGAGCTATAACGTTACAGTACTAATCCATTCCCCACAGACACACTAGGGAGTAATGCTACGTGCTGCAGAGCTGTAACGTTACAGTACTAATCCATTCCCCACAGACACACTAGAGAGTAAAGCTACACGCTGCAGAGCTGTAACGTTACAGTACTAATCCATTCCCCACAGACACACTAGGGAGTAATGCTACACGCTGCAGAGCTATAACGTTACAGTACTAATCCATTCCCCACAGACACACTAGGGAGTAATGCTACGCGCTGCAGTGCTGTAACGTTACAGTACTAATCCATTCCCCACAGACACACTAGGGAGTAATGCTACACGCTGCAGAGCTGTAACGTTACAGTACTAATCCATTCCCCACAGACACACTAGGGAGTAATGCTACATGCTGCAGAGCTGTAACGTTACAGTACTAATCCATTCCCCACAGACACACTAGAGAGTAATGCTACACGCTGCAGAGCTGTAACGTTACAGTACTAATCCATTCCCCACAGACACACTAGAGAGTAATGCTACACGCTGCAGAGCTATAACGTTACAGTACTAATCACGCAACGTGCGCTGCTTGAGTGAAAGTTGTTGACAAAGACCTTTGCGGAGGTCATTAGCATTTATACGCCATCGAGAAGTTGGGCTTCATCGTCAAAGCTGAATTGAGGGATTTTAAACCTACACAGTTCAAGGGCTTTGCTTTTCAAATGCATATTTTTTCTGCATCAATACAATTGATTTAAAAAGGCAAACCTGTTTATTCAAGAGGATTTTTTCAGCCAATAAGTATTATAAAACAATAAGCGAGTCAAGCAACTTAGCCCTGATGTAAACAGCAAAATTATGTTTATGCACGTTAGTAAGTTAATGTAAGTTTTGAACACATTGTTATACATACTATATGTATACTAATGTTGTACTATGTATACTAATACACACATATCTTATGCACTATATATTCACTCGTAAATATATGGCAATGTCAAACAGCGCATCATTTGTACTGCAAATCAATATTACTCGTTGCTCAGAGACAGACTGCTGTTGCCTTAAAGTAAAGTGGGGCACAGCACTCTTGGGGCGGTTCCAGTTTGTGTTCTTACCGGCTGTCACGGCGTGTCCACCAGACAGGTCCCCATTGAAGCCGTTCTCTTTGGTGGCGGAGAAGGAGGCGGAGCCAGAGCCAGAGCCAGAGGCGTGGCCTTCACCGGGCTGGCAGCTTCTGTAAGCGGAGTAGCCGTTCTCGCTGTGGGCAACAGGGGGCGCCTGACCCTGGGCTCCTGGGGGAGCCCACTGTGGACTTGCCTTGTCCTGGGGCTGCCGTCCATCTGCCATCGCGACTGGGGCAGGGGGTGGGTACTCTTTACTGCTGAGATGGGGGGTGGTAGAGTGGGTGGGGGACATGAAGGGACATGCCCATTCTAGTTATTTTACATTGTTAACTTGTGCAATAATACCCTACTAAAGATGCATGCAGACACCAATAATACTTCATTCCTAGTGATGGAGGGACATGTCAGTCTCAGCTGCTTACAAGCCTTACGCAAAGATATGTAGACCATTCCAGTTATTTTACATCTGCTTTGCACAATAATACTACACTAAAAATGCATGCCGACACCAAGAATACTTCATTCCTGGTGATGGAGGGATAAGTCAGTCTTGGGTACTTACGAGCCTTAAGCAAACACATTGACAGTGAAATGTAGACCATTGCAGTTATTGTACATCTGCTTTGTCCAATAAAACTACTCTACCCAAAATGCATGCAGACACCAAGAATACTAAATTGCCATTTTAGAATAGCAGCAGGTTTTATTGCAAATGATTAGTTGCAACTCTATATTTGCACTTGCACTTTGAACAAATGTTACAATGTATTCCCCTCCTAAGGTTATGAAGCTCTGGCATACATCATTCTTTTTACGGATCCCCGAAAAACGTCTCTCAGACCTAACACACTGCCATAAGCACTAACCTGCTGTTAAAATTCCTCTCCACGTTCAGGGATTTAGTCTGTCTAAGCACATTAGGGTTGCTTTCCATAAACATTGCCACAAGGTTAAAGCTTCACAGAAACACTCTTACTGCGTTGTGTACCCTGTGATTTTTTGTTTTATCAAACTAAATTAAACAGAGATATCACGGGGCACGTGCAGGCGATTTGCTTGACAAGGCCAGGTAAAAACAGCTTTGAAAACTGACAGATACCTGAGCCTGAGCCAGAGCCTGATCAGCTCAACCATGTGATTCAGTTCAAGGCACTCAAACGGTTCCAAAAAAAACACTGACGTGCTGAAAATTATGGGTGGATTGCCAAATATATTCTCTTTTTCAACTTGTGCAGAGGAGCATGTGGGTAGAGACAGAATCCTGTACACTGGAACAAAGGCTGATAGCACTTTGTGAATTCTGCTCCACAGCAGAATGTAATCAGTAGATGACGTACAAAACCTCAAAAATAAAGGTACAGTGGAGGTACATTGTTTTTATTTAAGGAACACATTTCTAAAATGTACCCAGAAAGTACAATAATGTTATATTTGGGTATGTATAAGTCCCTTTTTAAGCAAAAAAAGGTACAAATGAATGATGTATTTCTGGATAAGGGTACAATTTTATGTACTTATTGGGTAACATCCCAGTGACAAGCATTTGTACTTTTTTAGGTACTTTTCGTACCTTTTTTTCCCTGAGAACGCAGGTACAGTATATTCCTAGAACAGCTTGATAGCAAAGTGGTGCTGGGACCAGGCATGCATGAATTATTTACACATTTGACTCCTGTGATTTTACATGTTCATCACTGTATTCTGTTGTTTTGTTCTGTTTCAGTTTGGGGGGGCGTTGATGGAAGCGGCGGTGCTCGACTTTTCTCAATTAAACATGAAAGCTACAGGGATTCTAGATCCCCGGGGGTGACGGAACTAAAAGGACTATTGACCTGAATGAGGTGATTGGGCAGCTAAAGAGATAACCGTCGAACTAGATAAATCTAAGGTGGCAGCGTGGCAAACAAAGTCAATTTGTGGATGGAAGGTTACATCCTCTGGCAAACCTAGCTTGGGTATTCGATCAATCCCCAGCTGTATAAATGTGTAAAGATAAAGATGTCAAACATAACCTCAATAAGTCACTCTGGATATAGTATGGTATGCACTAAGCAAGTAATGATATGTGAGGTCATTTGACATGAAGATCAATGGATGTGGTGGTAGAAATTACATTTGCTACCATGGATCATTTAGAATGGATTAACCCTTGTTCCACACCATGCTTTTCTGCCTAATGCCACATGTCCCATTTAAGGAAAGGGGATAAGGTTTAGGTGACCAGGTAGAATATGAATATTACCCATTGTTTTGGCCATTTTGGGGATTGGTCATGCGGCGTACCCCAAAACATCATCTTTATGAAAATACATGGAGGGGAAAAACCTGGATTATGTTCCTATGCTTTACACAGCAATGGTTGCAGTTAAAAGCGGGGATAAAAGTATAAATTGTGTTCCTACAATATTAATTCCATATTCAAATTGTGCAGCAAACGGATGGCAGTTATTTTTCAAACAGCAGGCCGTTGCTGACTCAGAGAGAGAGCCTGAGCAGAACGGTGGGCCCACAGTATTCACTCGTGGTGGGAGATTGTGATAAGCACAAGATGTGCTAAATTATAAAACTGCACCCCAATCAATGGAAGATTCCATAGCCCCACTGCAAGTATAGTGCAAATTGTGCTCTCCACTGATGACCTTCGTCTGTTGAAGGTATTTAATTTGCTCACGAATATAGTTTCAAATGGGATTGTCTGTTTTTTTCTTCTTCTTCTGTGGTTGTATGAACAATGAATAAATTGTTTATAGAAGGTTGCAGGTTCCAATCCTTGTTGGGATATTGATGGTGTGGCCAATGCAGCAAATAGTGTGACTAACTTGTAAAAGTCCAGTTGTGTAAAGGGACAATGTGTGAGGTGTGAGCCATGGAGGTCGTCTTGCATAAGGCCATCTGCTGCAACGCAATTTAAATAAACCATAATCAGCTAACACCTTCAAAATGCACGTGCAAATGCCCTGTCCTTTCAGACGGATAAAAAGAATATTAAACAAAATGAAAGAGCGAGAAGTGATGTACTATGCTAACTTTGTTATCCTCTGACCCATCTATTCTCTAGAATGGCCTTAGTTGTGTGGTTTAATGTTTGTACATATGGCTGCATCCAGAATTTTCCTACAACATCTCTGTCTGTCTTGCTTTCTGTATTGTTAGGGGAAAATACCCTACCCTAAATTCCACGCCAGAAACAAACTAATCCCTCTTCAAATAGCTTTGCTGCATTCACCGTTTTATTGATCAAAGAGACACCCTCTGCAGCATGGAGCATGCATCCTTCTGCTCCCACAAAATCCTCCCACACGCTACATTATTCATGAAATAAGAATTTCAAAAGTTCATGTCATCGCTACACCTACTTCAGACACTGCAGTTCGGCTTCAGTTGTTCTTTTAGCCTGTTCAAATATTCCGTACGATTCTATTCAGTCACTGGAAGGTCAGGGTTCCACTCACTCTGTCTTGTCCCTTGTGGCAGTTCTGCCATTTGCACACACAAAAAAAAAAAAAAGTTTGGCTGTGGTGGCAGCCCCTTCACATCTTATAACAAATGCATCTTCACAGCTGGGACCAGCAATTTAGACACAAGAAAGCCTTTCATTGGGATCTCGGTTATATTGCTCTTCTATTTTTTTTATACCCGTCAACTTGGGAGGGTAGATAAATCATATCTTGTCTGCTTATAGAGTAGAAAAACTAATAATGCAAGTCAACTATTGGGTGTGAACTGGAACACCATGTACAATTAAAAGAGTACAAGCCCAGCATAGACAGCATAAACAGTGCCACTATTGAAATGCAAACGGATCTGATTTAACCAATAAATGGCAGCAGTGTAGTATTACGGTTGGTGAACTGGGCTTGTAACTGAAAGGTTCTTGATTCAATTCACAGCTGGGATGTTGCTAATGGACACAAGGTACGTAAGCTGATTTTAATTCAGTATAAATATACAGCTATATAAATTGATACTATGTAAAAACGTCTTCTGTGTACAGCACTCTGGATAAAAGCAGTTGCTAAATGCCTAAATGTAATAAAATGTAACATAAATAAATGACATACAGGTCAGAGTACACAGGCCACAAGGCTGGAGTACTAGACAATATTTCACTTAAACAGGGATTTTCTATAACAATATATAAATGAACATATTAATAAATCAAATGGTCACATTTGCTCTAAAAATCGTGAGCAGCTTAATAATAATTATTAATAATAATGTCTTTATTGATTCTGGAGCCTTTTTTTATAGGCAGCTGACTGACAAATGGCCGTATGACGGATCTAAAAAAATGTGCCAAGATTTTGGGCAGGTGATATTTTGGCAGGGTGTTCCTTGTAAGTGTTCCTGGCCAGTGTTCAACTGACAGTAGTGTGTGTGTGTGTGTGTGTGTGTGTGTGTGTGTGTGTGAGTGTGTGTGTGTGTGTGTGTGTGTGTGTGTGTGTGTGTGTGTGTGTGTGTGTTTATGACCACAGCACTCAGATGGACAGCGTCAATGGGAGAAACATAAAAACCCAGTGGAGAAAAAAGCAAACTATCTAAAAGTTTACACGGTAATAAAGCGAAATCCACAAAGTATTGCGCAGAGATGCACTTGTGCAGCCTGAGGGTAGAGTGATTTTCATATGCAAGGAAACATGCGGTCAAGGTAGTACAGGCCTCAGGTGGGCCCCTGATTTTTTGGTTTGACGCTTTTCGCAGCACACAGCTGCTACTGCAATGCGTAATCTTTTACTTTCTTTTAGGAATAGATTTTAGCCCACAGACAAACGACAACAACAAAGAGAATAGGAACCAATCAGTTCTGCTGGACAGTAGCTTAGTGCTGCTACTTAGCCAAACCACTAACGCCCGCCAAACTAAGCGATAATGACATCATCGGGGTCTCACCAATGCACCTGTTCCCATCACTTTATTATATAAATAGATATAAAGCCTAGTCTCATTCATTATTATTATATCTTAAGTCATGAATGAATCAAGAAAATAATAAAAAAGCTGTTTTAAAAAGCATTTTATAGCCTCTATCTTTCTGTAGATCTGCTCTCAAGTTGACCACGCCCCTGCTCCTCCCTCCAACAGCAAACATGCATGATGTCATGGTGTCCAGCCAATGCCCCCACAGTTTGGCCACACCCACATACCCCTGCCCACCCTGTTAAAACCCTTTAAAAAATGAACACCTCCGCCATATGTTTACCCCTGGGTCATATATACCCCCGCTCATCTACTGCAGGGCGACTTGCACTTCCCCCCCTCCGTGTAAATGGCACTCGCTCGTCCCGACCGCGGAGCTTTTCCACCCTAGCTCCCCAGTGGTGGAACGAACTTCCCATTCCCCTACGTTCCATGCCAACCCTGCCTGCTTTCCATCGTGGCCTGAAAACGCACCTTTTCAGACTCCACCTGGACTAATACTTATCTAGGACCTCATGGTATGTGTTCTTGTTGAACTGTGTATTCAAGTGTATAATATTTAGAATAGAATTGTATTAGAGCTGATCTACCCAGTTCACTGTGAACTGCATTGTGTCCATTACTAGGGATAGCTGCTACTGTATGGGAAGAATGTGCTTTATCTTATCTGTTCTGTAGTTACTTCGATGACCTTCTGTATGCACTTACTGTACGTCGCTTTGGATAAAAGCGTCTGCTAAATGAATGTAATGTAATGTAATATCTTCCATCCTATCATCGTATACTCCATTCAGCGTCTCCATTCAGGACACAACACAGCCTCACTGTGAGGAATCGGCATGTATGAAACCTGCTTCTTGATCAAGGCCTGGATGCCACGCAGAGCTTCACAGCACAACTACAAGCAGCGTCATTCAGTGGCGATATCAATGGCACAGCAAGTCCCTGGAGCGCTGAAGAACGAGGCTTTTGTACCTCGAAAGACAACAGGAAGCTGTATGGTGATCATGGAGCCATTATGTTCTGCGGGAAGCATAGGGCAGTGTTGTTGCTAACCAGTCTATAAGGCCGATCTGTAGGCTGGATGAACCAATCAAAGACAATACAACTATGTTTAGGTGAAGTCACGTAAGGGTTAAATAAGCAATCTGTAATATTTATAATATATTGATTAATCTTAATCATGGTCAGTTTGAGTTCTTGTTATTTCCCATAATTCCGATATTAGTTGTTGCTCAATCCCTTCTCAAGAATCTGTGCCAATGTTATTATCCATAGCTGGCTCATCAATGTTATTAGCCATAGCTGGCCCATTTATAAACAATCTTTCTATTACTTAAGCTTTAGAGAGAGATTATTTTATGATGATTCCTTTCTGATAAAAATAGCAGAAATTCAATTTCTTGCTTCTATTCCCTCTGTAGACCCTCAGTTATTTATTCTAGTACCAAACGTGTTTGTACATTTCCATGCTTGCTGCGCTCAGCCATATCATTATTCACAAGCATAATGCAGTAAGATGACACGCAACAGGACTTGACAGCCGAGACAATTATGTGCTTTTCAGAACTGGTGAAATCATACTTCCCTCCAGCTAAATTGTAATATACTGTATAATGTCTGATGCTGTGGAACCTTGGCCCAGAGTACATCTCTGTAATAAAATAAACACCCTGTGAACCACAACGGAACCTCGGAACCTCAGAACATCAGAAGGCCTGTGTCACATGACCTAAGCGCAATCAAAGATACGCGTGTCTTGTATGTGCAGGGCCCTGCACTTCAAGAATTAATTGCAGTCGGACAGTAGAGCTGCACGGACATTATCTATTTTTAGGTTCCTTTTAAACAACCATATTTCTAAAACATTTAAAAAGTAAATTAACTCTTTTAAATCTCATTTAATTCTCCTTACTTGGATTAGTTTCTCTATTTGTAGTTGACAATCATACATTTATAGTTGCCTACATTGTTTATGAGTTTTGACTTTACTGTTGTAAAATACACTTTTATTATTTTTTATTATTATTATGATGATTATGATGATGATGAGGATGATGATGATTATTATTATTATTATTATTATTATTATTATTATTATTATTAGTAGTAGTATTATGAGTATTATTATTAGTATTATTATTATATAATGAATGCTTGTTATATATAATTAATTTGCATTACATGAATACATATATTATATAATTAATATATTTGCTGATCCTAGTTAACCTTCAGAAACCTTAATAAACATGTTAATTAACTGGTAATTAATTTTGCCACTGCATTCATTAATGTTAATTAGTGTGCCCTTATTGTAAAGTGGTACCAGTTTATTTTATAGCAGCAATGCTGTGTGATCCATGTAAACAGTATACTGGGAGAATGGGGGAATAAGGACCGTTTAGACAGAATCGTGCTGGGACAGGCTCATAAAACAGTGCGGCGAGCTTGTTGTATGGAAACGCCTCATTAAAAAAATAAAAAGCTGCTATCGCAGTTACTGCAGCACACCACGCATAGCTGTCAAGCGGAGGTGCTGCTAATCACATTTCATTTAGCACAATTCCAAGGCCCAGCGCATATAAACCAATCATTCTACCTGGCTGATATTTTGGCATTTTTTTGGCTGGCAGAACGAGAAAGTTCCCCAGGTTTGTGAAAAGAATCAGGACTAGGAGATCTATGGGGACAACTGCTGTATGATCTGGGCACAACCTCAAACTTTGATGATCCTGCTGTTATAGATATCTACACGCAAACTAAATAGACTTTTGAGGGGACTGGAATTTTCTTCTGATGGAATTTTTTTTTTTAAATAAAAAAAATTATTATAATTTAAAAAACCTTTATTCTGCCTGTGTTCCCACAAGCGTCTTTCTCCATCTTCTCCATAAGGCATTCAAAGCATGCCACAAGTCATCAGATTTAAAGAAACACCAATCACCATCCATGTATATGTTCTTGTGATACTGCCCTGAGGATTAAAACATGTGATTTTTTTTTAAATGGGGTCAATGTTAATCTTTTAATTTCTAGGTAAACCAGGAGAGAACCCTCTAAAGTCACTCCCTCCCAACAGGGAACGACATAATAAACTAATAATAAATTAAACACAACAGACATTCCTGCTTAATATAGGCTCGCCCCGCTTGATCTAAATAGCAATTCCTTGAGGTTCCATTACTTGCATGAGGTGCCCAGATGCATTGTGGGAACAGGGCTGTGAATGTGAGCTAATGATTCTGACTGGCTGTCTCTTCGCATCGTTCTGAAGCCCCTGACACTGTGGGCGAGCTGTGGGGTGCCCGTCTAAACACAAACCAAACAGCACCGGGGCTCGGCTACGTGCCTGCCTTCGGGGGTGGCATAGGGTTGGCATGGTAACCGGGAGCCCAAGGTGTCATACGTACTCTTTAAATTAAATCATTATGAAGTTATTAATTTCATTAGGTGTGGCAGTGTGGCTGCAGGACTCCAGCGGATTCCAGGCAGCTGAGCACCCCCCCCACCGGCCTCCATTTTGGCTCTTCCATAATTGGGTCAATCATTATGCTTTCCTGAGCTCCACTGTGCTAGAATGTCACCCACAGACTCTGGGAGAGGGGAAAGGCACAGGACAACCCACCCAGGAGGAGAGCCCAGCCCCATGATCCTGACAATGGGAAAGCGGAGAGAATAATTATTATCAGACAGAACAGAGGCACTGTATAAGGACAACCAATGACATAAATTCTTCAAATAACCCCTGCTATTATACACACTCAGCTGACTCTCCGACCCAGGACAGCGTATTGTCCGATGCTTACACAGCACAGGATTAATCACTTCATTCAACTGGGGTTTCTCAGGAGCAAGATGGGTGTGGGAGCTTTTTCAAGAATGGATGGGTCACTACGGTATGGCTTTTTCAAGAATGGATGGGTCACTACTGTATGGCTTTTTCAAGAATGGATGGGTCACTACTGTATGGCTTTTTCAAGAATGGATGGGTCACTACTGTATGGCTTTTTCAAGAATGGATGGGTCACTACTGTATGGCTTACTGTAAAACTGGCATCGCACACAGCAAAAATGCTGGTGTAAATTGAACACTGCTGGTGTATATTTAACAACCTAGGGTGTTACATGTATGCCACCATTTTTGCCCTGTTGTTCCCAACAGTACCAGTAGGCACATATCCCCATTCATATAGGCTACATAGATAAAGTGCAATAATGCACGAGATGAAAAATATATGAAAACATAAGAGAACACATTCATAGTGCTGTACAGCTATTTAGAATGAGGGAATGTTATATATACACACATATTCACTCAGATTCAACTTACTCCCTTTGATATGAACACTCAAAAGATCAAAATGACTTGAAATTATGACTATGCAATAAGTCACAGGCAAGATGCCATGAACTAATGCAGTACAGCCATTGGTCCGTAGCTACAGCTCACTACAGCGTAGGAGCAGCGCGCCGGTCACAGTAAAATATCCTGTTAATTCTAACTCTGACCATTAACTCTGGCCAAAGTGGACTCATATGAACTCCGTAAGTGTTGATTTAACACTGAACATTTTGCTGTGTCGGTCGAAAGATGTGGTCGGCTGTTGCCGCTGCCTGTCTGCGATTGGCTGACCTGCTCGCTGTGCGGGTGGAAGTGGCAGCTCTTGCCCCTTTTCCAGAGATTGCAGAGGAGGAAAAAATTGAAGCTTGTTATTCCAATCGCTCCAAGCTCGTCCCTGAAGGGGGAACGGCTCTGCTGGGAGACAGCTGGTCATGTGACCTGTCTGCTGCCACAGTTTTGGGGTTGTTTGTCTAACCGGGCTTCCTCTTTAGTCTGTCGATTCAGGCCGCTGCAACACGGACACAGATCCACACCAGCACCTTGGGTTGCACCTGCTTTGCAGCTGGCATTATGCTTTGTGTGCATAAGCCTGTATGCTATGCATGTACTATATGGATACTCAAATCTGGCGCTCGAATACAAATCCGGCCCTGTTTTTTTTCTTTCTCCCAGGTAATAAACTGAACAATTAGTGCTACTGATTGGCCAGACTGTATTCACACCTGACTCCCAGGTAAAGGGAGTACAATACCAGCAGTTCTTGGGCCTCGAGGAGCGTGATTTGAGTAACAGGGATGTATCAGTTCAAAAACATGCAGCATAAACCCAATGAACAGTAATAGCATGAAGCTCCCTACAGGCTAGTCATCCATGATGCCTTAATAACACCTTAATAACAAAGCTCCAAAATGATCAATTATTTAATACATAAACATTAATAAACAAATAGCAAAAGCAGAAATGACGTGCAATAAGAATCAAAATCTGCAATTCTGAACAAAGGCTGTTTCTATGGGCTAACTGTGCTTTCAAAGCCTTGATCCCAGTCGGCAGTCATGTTTCATAAGGTTTTGAATTATTGCCCATTTTGAGGATTGCCTACGGTACAGTACATCCCTTACAAGGTAAAAATTAAGATTAATATAGACGTTGCAAAATGTCTGCTACTGTAGCCTAGTGCTCCCCTCCTCCCCTCCTCCCACACCAGAGTTCCACTCCGGTGGTTACCTCAAACGCATCTCTGCTGCATTGCAGAGCCCTGCCAACAGCAGCAGCAGTGGCTAGCGCATCCCTAAAACAGAGCCCCCCCCCCCCTGCCCTCCCCACGTCAAACGGAGCCGGACCTCGCACACGATACCCACCCGTCACACCCACGCCTAGAGGGATTAACACAGTGTCCAGAGAGCGCGTTTTTATCCGTTAACCTACCACCTTCAAAAGCCAGACACAAGATGTAAACGCATTGCTAACAAACAACGGCATCAGCAAATACCATTAAATCCAAATGAGATGAGAAAATATCCCTCTAGGAAGCAAGAGCCGCTGAACACCATGCTGTCTAACCTCACAAGAAAATACCATCTGCATTTAAAATGTGAATAGGTTCCATTAACTGACAAGGGTTAATTAAATACCTCTTGAGACGATACTCCAATTAAACATGTCTTTCTGATGGAATACAAATGTGAGTTTCACATAAAAAAGCACTGCCCAGGCTGCCAGTATGGTAAAATGGCTTGGCTTCGGGGCCATTTATGTTGCAAGGGAAAGAGGTACCACCAAATATCAAAGGGTCGCAGTGCCCTTTGGATAATTTCACACGAAATGGCTAACTCATGAGCCTTTGCTGGAAAATTTCTCGTCGATGCTGACTGGTGGAGCATCCTCATCTTGATTCTCAAACACAATGAGAGATTTTATACCTAATGCACAGTCACAGCCCCACTGTCACACTTTTAAGTTACCCATTTTACTAGTAAAGATGGACAAGTTATGTAAAAAGTAAGGCCTTTCTGTAAGGCCATTAGTTTAGGCTTTGCATGGGCCCTTTGGAAGCAGATACTGTAAACAATAATGGATGAGGCCAATTATTTCGCTAAAAGCAGCGGTTCCCTAGTTACAGAACTGTCAGTGATGGATTCTGGTGTTGCATGGCTCTGATCATAGAGCCATCGCTTATTAAGTGACCCAACCAGACCTACAGTCATACATGAACATCAATCAACACAAGGTCAGACTAAAGTTTGATTGCTATAATATAAAAACAAAACCCTTTCTGGCTATCATGAATAGCCATTTACCCTACATTGTATCAACAACACTGTCTCCGAAATTATTTTGTTAGTACTTTGACACTGTTGCTAGGGAACAAGGCTGCAAAGCCCAACCCTGCCATCCAAATTTTCCAGATAATGCATCAAATGGGATTCCAACAGGAAAATACATATGAGAATCACAGAGTGCCTACACAATGGAGTCAAGTAACTGTTATAACATATGTACTGCCTGCAGGCATGAAATTAATAGTGGTTTGGTTTAATTTGTTGACTCGACATATACAGCTGAGGGTACATGGGTGTTGGGGTAACACACTGACAACAACAGCTAAACACAGCAGTGATCTCACAGGACAACGCAGAGACAAACAGGGATAAGACACGCCGGGAAAGTCTTCATAATTGTGCAAGCCTTTATCCTTTATCATCCTTTATCTTTCAGATCCTATTGAGCATTGAGAGTGTGGAACCTTCAATGCTCATGCGGCGGTTTTTACAGATTAAAAATTTATGGATTATGAATATAAATTAAGAGAAAGAAAGCAACGGCCTGGAATGAAAACATGACAAGTTCAAATAGATCTGTCTTCCGCTTACGGAAAAGTTGGCTATCAAGCATGAACACATTTGTAATTTGTAATAATCCACGGTATACGTAGGGAACGATATATGTGCATTTTATTTTTACTTGCGTGGTTTTTGGGTCTTTCTGGTGTTTGGGTCTTTCTGGTGTCTACACAAAAGCAGAAATGTGATATAATCAGCCAGCTGTGCTTCACAGAACAGTGTGAAAGGTTTTATACAATGTTTACACTAGCCTGGCTTCAGCTACACCTCACGTTTCCATGGTTTCTGTAGTGTTTACATTACTTCCCACGTACATTATATCTTGTTCTGCACTGGTAGAGGGTCTCTGTACCTCAATATGGTCCGGATACTCATCAGAGCTAAACCGGCTGGAGGTAATTTAACTTCCTTCTCTTTCCAGAGTTAGCAGAATCAGACATAAATCTTCCTGGAACAGAGCTGGCTTGCTCTGTTTGTGTAACTGCTGATTATATAGCATGGAGACTTATCAGATAAAAATGCCATGTTCATTTTTATAAGTGTTCATTGTTTATTTATCCTTTACTTCACCTGGTGAAACCCGCTGAGAATAAATATATTTTTATTCTCAGGTACCCTTAGGGCAAGAGCCAGTACTACACCCCACCAGTAAACCCAAAAAAGCCCAACAGGATGGATTGTCAGTTCAGTATGTTCTATCATTAGATAATTTACATGCCAGGAAAGAATGCATTGTGGGAATTTGGTATCAGTTTCCGTTGGTTTCCCTGGATTTTCCAGGATTTTATGCTTAGGGGTCACACAACGGTCACAGGATATCCTGCAGAGGGGCTTGTTGGAGGGACATATCATCACCACCATCCACCTGGTGACTAGCATTCAGGCCCCTATAACTGAGGCAACACATCAGTGAAGCTCAACGTTCCGGTGGATTCAATTACCCACAATTCCCCTTTATCCTGCTGAATACCCAACTGTCAACCAGTCATCTGCTCGACTGGAGCCGTTTAACCCATTTCCTCACGTCTGAGGAGTCAGTGAGGTCAACTGTGGTGAATCGCAAGCCGGGAGGCTTGAGTCCGCGTCATAGATACAGTAACCCAGTAACCCTAAGGCTGAACTATGGAGAATTGATTTTAATGTGCCTCTATTCAATATACCATATAATGAATTAAAAATGCTTTTTTTTTTACGCAGTTAATTACAGACCTGTCTCATTCACTGTCTTTTCATTTTAAAATTCAGGCTTACAGTGAGAGGTTAACTAAGTAGCTCCGTGATTAGGTTATTATGAGTAGTGGTTACAATTAAATCATGATTTACCATGACGATATATACTCTATAGATACAGTATATACTGTAGACAAGCGCCTACTGGACTATAATCCACAAGATCAGCATTGGCTTCTGGCTAGAGCTGGGCTATGATGCTTTAGCTATCCTCTTTCTTTTTTGATTTCCATTTGAGACAATAATGTTAGCTCTGTAAATGTAGGTTAGCTAGCGGCATTTACCTTTGTTTGCCGCACAAATTGTTAGTTTGTTTGGTTAACTCAACACTCATTGATTATATATAGGCCTTCTGTGCCTTATTGGTGTTACTGCATTTCTGTATCACTGTATTAAACTAACACTGGTGTTCTCCACTTTCATAAATCGCTCTGGATATGAGCATCAGCAAAGTTACTGTAATGCAATGTAATGTACAATGTCTGCTCAATGACTCCTCAATTACTCCTAATTCCCTATGGCCACACAATGCCCAGCATAACTCCATCCTGGTTCTGTAGAACTATAGTGTCTGCACAGGCTGCTCATGTCTTGTGCTGTAAGACCATCGGGTCTGTAGGACAAACTTATCCTAATAAAGCCCCGAACCATGTGACTCCACTGTTCATCGCTTTGATTAAACCAATGTAATTAACATAGCTGTCAGCTGCTGTGACTGTGGGTGGATCTAAAGATGGAAGATGGAAAGCCCACAGGATTTTCACCCGTTTCTACCAGCAGAGACAGCTGCTGGCATAATAACTTCATGCAGGCGTTTAGGGCCACCAAAACCCTAGGGCTGGCTCTGCTATCAAATTTGGAGTGAAGCGAACCTCTGTCTATCTTGAGTTACCTTACAAAAGTGGGCTGGGAATCCCCTGGTGGTGAGTGGTGGTCAGTGCAGGCGTGGGGCCTCTTATCCTCGGGGACTCAGGGGACACAGAAACCTTCTGATTCAAACCTGCATGGAAGAGAGAGTGAGAGAGCAGGTCTACAATGAGGTCTAGTGAGGTGAGTCAGGGGCTGTGTCCGAATCAACGCCCTTCTATACTATTGAGTATGCTTGTTGAGTACACTGGATGAGAAAGTTGTTAAGTAGGTGAAATGTTCTCTAAATCTAGTGTACTTTAAATCCCCAGATGATATACTTATTTCCGGGTTTTCGCTGATAATAGTATTGAGGATATTCTTTGCATACTGCATGTCACTAAACAGTATGCAGTAAGCTAGTACACAGGATGCAGTAGATAGAACTTTGATTTGGACACAGTCAGGGTGTCACTTACTGCCACCTGATAAACTGCATATAACTGGACAGACTAGTGCAGTGGTGCCCAATCAGGGCTGAGAGTATGTTCTTATTCCAACCAATCACCTGCTGATTTCACTAATTGTTTCCCTTCTCTCTGGTTGAAGGTGTGTTCATTCGTAAAATCAGCAGGTGCAAAGTGATCTGTAAACATGAGCTCAGGGAGGATAGAGGGAACATGATAACATCCTGGTACTGAAATGTTCAGGAAGTGCATTTCATGACTGGGACATTTTAGGTCTTTGATGTTGGGTCTCGTCAATTCAAATTGTAACTGTTTCAACTGACATTTGTTATCACGTATTGCCTTTCTTCTCTCATTGTCTTTAACATTTTTATTTCTTATTATTATTATTTTTATCTTTGGTTTTATTGCATCTCGGCACTTTTACAGACGAGAGGTTTCTTTTTCATTTGCCGCAAGGTTGTTTTGGGTGGAGTGAGAGCGTGAGACAGAACCTGGAAGCACGCGTCTCGTGCCAAATCGTGCGAGTTGGCAACCCCGCTATACTTCAACATTCCTTGCCAAAGCAGATCTCTCCCCAAACACCTCAGCATTGTCTTTAACAGAGGTGTAAAATCCAGGGTTCAGACAGTATAAGTCCTGCCATGTGCTTCTTCCACGCATGAACTCACTGATTTCACTAATTAATTCTACCTCCTGGATGAAGAATTGTGCTAATTAGCAAATCCAGGTGAGGGGGTGATTGGAACAAAATACTGAAGAGGACTTTTCCATTCTGAACCTGGATTTTACACCTCTGGTCTTTAATGCTTTAGCAAAGATAAGCAAGGGGTTCAAATAATGCAGCTTCTACAGATAAGATGAGCATCTGCTGTAGATGCAACAGCAGCCAGAGGTGCTTCATAAGTAAGAACACTGTACTGGTATTCAATCGCCTCTGAACTTCACATATCTCCCACACGGACAGAGAAACAGCTCAACCCGAGGGCGTGGTCTCTTGGTTGCATTCCTTATTTATTATCTAGATATACAGGTATGACTGGGAAACGGCTTGTTCTCATCCGGGTCCTGTCCTGAGGTCATCATGAGTACATTTTCAAAAAAAAAGTATAGATCCCACGCAGAAAAGAATGACTCAGAGTTGGCCATTTTTTGCTTCACATTCAAACTACTCACTCAACTAGATCACTCCATTGCTGTGAAAGTCAGATTGAGGATAGACAATGGGTAGGAAAAAAATAATGTATATTTTATGCCGAGGGCTTTTAATCAATTAATTCATCTTTACAGCCAAGCTTTTACAATAAATAGCAATGACCTCCAGGCGCAATAGTCCGGTTGCAGATTTTATCATTATATTACATTACTTTATCAGGTTTTTGACCACTACAGTGTCTTAGAGCTGAAATGGCTGTTCCTATTCTAACCAACAGTAGGGAAGATTCAGGGGGGCCCAAATACATAACCTTTTTTACAATCATTCTCCACAGTAACCCTCTAGATCTACTGTCATTGTAACAGAGAGTGTACCCTCATATACTGTTCATATGTTGTGGTTGTCACTGAAATCCCACACACATAAAAATAAACAAACAAAAGAAAACAGATCAACATGAATTGTTGTATATTGGCACAGGTTCACCTCACACTACAGGAGGTATGGCTCCCCATTCAAATAGCCTCACCACCGCAGTCAGAACCTCATTATGTTGACTGAGTGGACTGATTATAAAGCATATAAGTGATAAACCAATGAAAGGTGAACATCAGAGATAAACAGGGAACAGCCTTCCATCCCAGGAATGTCATTTACTGTGTGTAATGTGGGAGAGTTTAGCCCTGATTCAGGAGCACTGCAGGCAGAAAGAACGGCAGCCATGTTCAGAAACACGACAGACAATAAGAGGCTGCCAGTCTGACGAGCAGCTCAAAGATGGCCTCCATGACATCATCATCCACATGAGCACCGACCCCTCCACCACACCCCCCACCGTGAGTGTAGACTGTTACACTGATGTGTCTTTAGGCTGACTGTAGACCCCCAACTGACTTTATGGTGTTTCGGATGTGAAGAGTGTGATATTACATAATTTAATAACTTTCTGCACAAAACTGGCACCTCATTATTGGCGAGAAATGTGCTGCAGGAGAACGATTGGAAAATACATTTTTCAGTTTTTCTGATAAACACAAAACAAAATACAATTTAGTTTGAAAGATTTAGCAACAGAAGAGACCTGGCTGCCGGAGATATATTTTGTCTCCATGGCAACAATGATGGAAAGTGTGTGTGTGTAAGTGTGTGGTTGTGGTGGTGGAGTGGGGGGTACAATAAAAAGGCATCGCTGTTACCAAAACAGGGCTGACTGAGATTTTGGAAATCTGCTCCAGGCATGACTTTGTGTTATATCAGCGGCAGACGTTGTTCCACCCGATGCACAGAGTGATGCTTTGAAACACTTTCTGTGACACGTTGGCAATGCTGGAACATGACTACAATTTTGCATAAAACTTTTCAGAAAAAGTGCCCATACACACGGACACACACACACACACACACACACACACACACACACATGCACATGCACACGCACACACACACACACATGCCCACCTGTAGTTAATCTAAACCAAGTGAATCATCTCACAAGCTCAAAAAACATTAAATTCCAATACAACTGTCAAAACCAAAACAAATTAGATAAAAATAATGTTCAACTGCTTTTTTTTCATGTTGCTGTTTTTGTCTGTTGCTGTAGTCCTTGCCCTCTTACATGATGTCGGTCATCCACGGTTGGTTATTAAATGGGACAGGGGGATTGACACTGTGATATGGGGTGGGGATGGGCTCTAGCACCCTGCTGGGTAAGATGACATCAGCAGCAACGGGACAAGCTCATTGGCTGGTGGAACGCGCTCACACTTTTCAGTGCTTGTTTGTTCACAGTAGACATATAAAAAGCCCGTAACCACTCTGGCAGCCCCATATATAGAGACTTCAGGGCAGACGTGAAAGAGGGGCACACAAAAATGGACACGCCCTTGCAGATGTGACAGAGGTCGAGCCCATTTTCCACCGAAGAGGGTTGTGTGCCTCAGCTTTGACCTCGTCTGTCGCCAGGCGGCTTCTTGCGTCCCCGTGGCCGTGACTGACATTAAACGCGAGTCTCAAAGCCTTGCCCTCTCCACGGTGGAACTGCACGACATCCCACCTTGTGTTTCAGCATTGAGCGCTCTAATTGCAGTGTCAGTTAAGAACCATGAACCGAGCAGTGAGCGAGATAAACGGATGGTGGTAGTATGACCAATCAGCTTGAGTTCTGAGCAAAACTGTGTTCATAGAGGAAGAACGTATGACCTTAACTGAACATGGTACTGAACAAGATGGCACTGAAGCAATAGATGGGGCTTCAGTACCATCCAGGCCAAAGCACCTTGTTAGTTTGCAAATCAGCCATGGACACTGACCACAAGTAAAGGCCTAACGGTAGGTATGTAAACTAAAGTGGTACAGAATTGTATTATCATCTACACCAGGGGTAGACAACCCTGGTCTTTCAGAGCCGCAGGGTCTGCTTTTTTCAGTCGTTTTTCATCCAGGGACCCCCTCCCAGGCTAAAATGCATCCCTCATCATAACTTAAAAAGGGTTATATTTTTTTTTTTAAATAATAATTTTTTATATTTTGAAATATTTTCCCAAGTCATTGTATATAAAGTCTGGTCGGGGAACCCCCAAAAGTACCTTCAAGGACTGTTGGAAACTCAGGATCTATCCCAATTCAATATTTCAGTGATGGAGCCTGGAGAGACACTGGAGTATGTCATTCTCTACTGATTACCTAGCATTATTATAGATGAGAGAGAGGTGACCAGATTGTACTTGAGTCACCATAAAAGGTACGCACTGATATTACATCATGACATGGTTATTTGTCTTTTCATAATGTCAGAGCTGTTTTGGTAAAAAGCAAGCCCGTTGCATCCATGTTATTTTGGAGAAGCTAAATGCTAAAGACAGCAGAAGTTTGTACTTCCAGAATACCTGTCGCATAACATGAATTGTCTTTGATTTCTTTCTGAAGATTCATTTTAGAGCTGATGCCAAGTACCAGAAATTTCTAACAGTATTTGTAGGTAGCACATATCCTGAGAAGGTGTTTAATATATGATCAAACATTCTTGTTGCCATCTTGTCATGTTTTTCCACAGTTCTCTCACTACATGGTTGATTTTGTGGTTCTACAGGAAACAGATTGACTGAAAGAATGGCCAGCGCTGTATGAAGATGCTGGTCTTTTGGTCATCATGTTTGTTGTAAGCACAATTTATGTATAACATGACAAAAACTCTGGCAGCAATTTAGTAAGAACAACCATTCTACAAGAAACAGAATCACAGCTCGCATTTGCATTGAGTACGGTACGTGTACCGTTTGAAAAAAATGTATGCACTAGCACAGTCTTTTATTCACTGATACAATTTGTAAAATGTACTATCGGCTGTTCATGCCAATTTTCAACAGTAACCATAAAAGGTTTTTATAAAATGATACTGTACATTTTAGGCTATAATGAAAAGTG
>CM040397.1:101824316-101836816 GCA_022702515.1 Ilyophis sp. 1 JC-2022 | reverse complement strand
TCTCAGCACAACTACAAACTCTCCCACAATGCACTTTCAGAGCCTCACGTCCAGTCAAGCTCAGCACAACTACAAACTCTCCCACAATGCACTTTCACAGCCTCACATCCACAGTCAAGCTCAGCACAACTACAAACTCTCCCACAATGCACTTTCACAGCCTCACATCCAGTCAAGCTCAGCACAACTACAAACTCTCCCACAATGCACTTTCACAGCCTCACGTCCACAGTCAAGCTCAGCACAACTACAACCTGCCCCACAATGCACTGTTCAGAATCGACAAGTCAGCCAGTTCCCAATGCCCTCACATTCTAAACTAAAATTAATGTATCCTTCTGAGAGAGAGTTGCTATAGACACGGATCAGGCACAGTCAATCCCAAAGCAACTGGAACATCATAGTGAATTCTTGGAGGAATGAAACGTATAATGTCCATTGGTGACTTTTTTGTGATCTTTACAGTGTAATAAATGTCTTATACAGAAAAAAGGGTATAGGCATAGTCCAGTGGTGGTCGAGACAGCAGAGACTCAAACTATACCTTACCTCCTTTAGCCCAGCTCTTTATAGCACTTCTAGCGTAGCTTTAGCCGTTTAGAATGATACACTGAATTAGGTGGATATGTTTGAATTTTTTTATATGCTGCATAGTGCATACCTTATTTTGCTGAGCATCTTTTTGAAAAGTTGAAGAAGCTGAATTTATTGAATGCTTATTTTTACAATATTATTATATAGTCAGAAAATGTAGAATTGTTGAATTCACCTACGGTTCCCACCCAGGAACCACAGATGTAAATGAGCTTTTAGCTATATCTGGTGCAATATATTTATTGCGCATTTTCCCTGTCAAATAAATAAATAAATAAATAAGAAAAAATGCTGTGATATTTATCCAATTATAAAAGCCACAAAATACATGCTTTTTAATATAAAGATACATGAAACGCAGAATATTGTTCATATTCATCATTTCATATTATAACAAAATGACCTTTTCACAAGGGATGGCAGAACTGTGTGTTCAGAGGTCAGGGCACAAGGTTCAAAGTTCAGAGCTGTGTGCTGTGACTCTTGCGGAAGCCATGAGCAGGTGGTGTACGTACAGCTGCCAGTGGAGGGGAAATTAGGCTCGGATCCTGTCTATGTTTAATTGGAATCGGGAGGGTCGGCTGAATAATTGCAGTATTCTCCTGAAGACTTGAAGGCCCGGTTGACAGCGGAGTGAAAAAAAAACAATAGCCTGGTGGATGTTTCACTTGTCATCCACACAGTGAAGACAGGTAAAATATCTGTTCTGATACTTGCAGTGATGATACCAATAGACTTACATGTTCTTGATATATTGGATTTAATTTTATCACCAAGTATTGAAATACGCCTTTTTTTGGTCTCTTCTGGGACTAAGGGGGCCGGTGGCGATGAATGGATGTATTATGAGCTCCAGTTAGCCTAGTGTGAACAAAATGCAGGCCTCAGCCATGACTGCTGCTCCAATGCAATGGCAAAACACCAGCCTGAGCCCTCCTGCTAAGGAAACTGTATCGAGTGGTTGGAGCAGGCCTGTAAGACCCCTAATCAGACTGTGTGCATGAATTGTGGGTGTGTGATACATGCATATGTATGTCCTACGTGTGTGCAGATGCAAGCCGGTGTGTGCATCAGAGAACGAGACTACGTATGCCTGTGTGTTTCAACAGCAAGTCCCTATTTTAAAAATGTTTCTCATTTATTTAGATTTAATCACCAACGTACTATTGCGCTTTAGCAAGATTCTAAAATGTTTTTCCTTTCAGGGCATTTGTGCTGTTTCAAGGGTATTCGTCTCTTGGGTCTTCTTCTTCCCGGCTGTACGCCTCTCACGGTGGATGCTGCTAATTAGAGGGGCAGAACAAAGAGAAGGGTCTTTTCGGTATCGATCCCCACCCTCATCCAGTCAGCAGGAAGTCTCTCTTTTTCCCATCAGTCCTACAGAGAACGGATGGGTTATGTCCCGCCCCTACAGGCGACCATGTGACAGGGGAACCTAGCCCCCCCCCCCCCCAAAAAAAGCAACATGAAAAAATAAAAGACGAAAGCCAGAGAGTTGGTTGGTACCTGAGACTCCACAGAAAGGCTTGAGGAGAATAATTCACCCCTGAATGCAAATCTTTCCTTTCTGCTCAAATTAAACATTCAAAGAACTGTAACATCCTTTCTTCCGACACGCCATTATTACCGCACTTACTGAATAGACAATATTTAAATATTACACAGAAATATTTTCCTCAGACACCCTTGACCAGAATGTGTTTCATCAGTTAACTGAATTGTGGGTTCAACATATAAGCTTATATAATGATTTGCAATTTTGTATAGTGCCTTCTCACACTCAACATGGCTTACAATGATGAGAAGAAAACTCGCCTCAACCACCACCAATTTGTCACACCCATCTGGGTGATGCAATGGAAGCCATTTTGCGCCAGAATGCTCACCACACATCAGCTGAGGTGGAAAGGGAGAGAACCATTTTCAGCCAATTAAACTCGGTGATGAGTAGGTGGCAGGTTTAAAAAGCCAGGTTGGGAATTTATGACACGACTACCAGGAGCAGAATCTGTATTCATGTTGGGTACTTAAACAAACAAAGCTTTTGCACTGACTTTTCTTGGTTAGCTCCACTCTCACAGAAAATGCAGGGCCTGAAGGCTTTAACCTTGTAGGCCTTGCCACCACAGAGCGGCGGCTGTGAGTGGCTGACTCACAGTCTCCACAAGCTGAATGGGGCCCACATGAGACAGCACTGTGCGCCTGCCTATCGCTTGCTCCTCGTCTTCCTCACCAGAACGACTGAGGAGCACGGGGGCCAGTGAGTGTCCTGGGGGGGTGACTGTGGCGTCAGTTTTACTGGAATCTCATTTATACCTCAATCTCTTCCCCGTGGTCTGCTCTATCTCTGTCCCTCTATCTTTCTCTCTCTCTATCTTTCTTTTTCTCTTTCTCTCTCTCTTTCTCTCTCTCTATCTTTCTTTTTCTCTCTCTTTCTCTCTTTCTCTTTTTCTCTCTCTATCTTTCTTTTTCTCTCTCTTTCTCTCTCTTTTTCTCTCTCTCTCTCTTTCTCTCTCTCTCTATCTTTCTTTTTCTCTCTCTTTCTCTCTCTCTCTCTCTCTCTTTTGCTCTCCCTTTTTCTCTCAGGAGAGAGAGGCTGTGGTGCATGCCTGGTTTTTCAGGATTCGATTGTGTTTGTGTGTGCAATGTGTTTGCATGTTCTTATTTGTGTGTGTGTGCGTGTTTTGAGTGATTATATTTCTGGTTATCTGTTCAAGTGTGTGTCCAAGCCTGTCTGTATTTGTGTATAAATGTGTGTGTGTACATGTATGTGCGTGTACGTGCATGCGCGTGTTTGTGTATGTGTGTGTACACCTGTGTGTGTGTGTGTGTGTGTGTGTGTGTGTGTGTGTGTTGTTTTTCTTTGTGCTACTATGCTTCAGTGTATGTGTTCCAGTGCGCACACACACGTGTTTGTGTGCACGTCCGTGTCCATGCTCAGAACTGCGTATGACTCACTGGCTGGGTTTCTGTATTGTCCCCATGGCTACGGTAGGTGTGAAACCAACACTGACCTGAATTAAAAATATAATCACTTCCACCCAACAGCCTCTGCGATCCCCAGGTGAGTCATTCACGCGTAAACAAATAGCAAACAGCTGGACCCAAAAGACTGGAAGTAAAACTCTGAAAAGGTAACATTGTAGAGACTCAAAAGATCAATTATTTGTGAAAAGCATTAGTTTTTCCACACAAAGTGAGTCAAAATGCAGTGGATAGAGGTATTATGAACACACAGGAGAAAACCGTTAGGCCGTTAGGCACTAGCTCTGTGAAGACGTGGAAAGTTTCATAAATGTTGTGAAATAAACATCATGTCCTTGTAAAAATAAAACAACAATGTTTCATGCTCTCTCTTAGGTGTGAGGGCTATATGCTACTTATTTGTGTTAACATAGATGGAAATATACTCTCCCTTGAAATAATCTATTCTATCTATAGGTGGTGATACAGGAAAGCTTTTGGTGGATCTGCTGACTTTCTCTATAAAATGATCATCTACAATTCCCTTGAGGTTTGTTTTCCGTTGTCTTGCGTTTATTGCCTAAACATATTAGAACCATACTCAAATAAAACTCACATGAGAAGGGGTGATTAATGCAAGTAGTACTATTACTACTATTATGACTAACAATTACAACAATGTATTTTTATTTATTTATTATATTTTAATTATAAGCCCTCAACGCTTTTCAGCCATATTGGTTTCATGCTTACATTTATTTTTAGAATAAAGAAATGCAGATTCAATTCCACAGGTGAAAAGAAAAATCCTTTACACAATCGTTTCTCATAAAACCCAATGCGGCCATTTTGTGTCTTTCTGTGCTCTATGTATCCTGCATTCAGCCAGGTGAGAATTCTGCAACTGCACCAGTCCGCTGGCTCCTCCGACTTCCTGAATCTACTCACTAAATTATCTGACCTTAATCCCTTAACCATTGTGTGCTGTTTAGTACTTATTAGCACCTGTAAAACTAGCTTGGGTCAAATATACCATCATTGGGACATCATTGGGATTTTAAAGCAATACAGAAAAAAAATGTATGCAAAATATTCAATATATATTATCTTTATCTCAATTCCAAACAATACAAACGATATATATATCATCAATGGTTTACCATTTACCTTTACTAGATCACATTTAACAATTAAATGATCATTCATTGGTGATAAAAATGTGATATATATATTTAAAAGTCTATTTAAAAAAACTATAATTAAGGCAAATACAGATGATGGACAACAAATATGAATACAAAACAAGGACCAAATTTACACTGGTTTAGTAACACGTTGTGAAATACATCTATCAAAAGTGTCACACCTCTTTTAAAACGGGTCAATCTGACACAAAGGGTTAACTGTATGAGTGACAGGAGAGTGCCATTAATTCCATTTGCTGAATCACTTCACACTGCCATTCTAAAGAGTGTGAAACATGGAAGAAAGAAAACTAACGTATGAGTTTGGGGTCAGAGCCAACATCTGATACACCTTCTTATAACAGGTCATAGCACAGTTATAATGGCTTCGTTCCAGGCTGAGGTTGTTTCTGTCCTCATAATAATGTCTTGCTACGATGGAGATCAGCCGTCTATGAGATCAGATTCTAGATTAATAGCAGACTCACAGTGATGATATACCCCACCCCCCGCCAACCCCTTCCCCCCCCCCAACCCCCGCCCGGTTTTAGCTGTCTGCACAGCATCACTGGCAGGAATACAAACACAATCTGCCGGGCTAATTGCATAACAGTTTACGCATCTGCAGCGTATTCATTGTTCTTGGTAAATGCCGTGAAATCGAGTTGGAAATGCAGCATGGGTTTCAGGATGAATGTTTGGACTGGATGATCCAATTTGCGCTGTTGTAAATTGACTACTGGCCTGCTACAGATCGAAAAAGAACATTTAGCCTGCAGAAAGGCAGGTCAGACAGTGTGTAGACCGGCAAACACAGTTCTTCACAGCAACCTGGCGATGATGTCATTAACACCTGTAGGTTTGGTGGTCTGACCATTGGTATTACACCTGACACAAGACACCTGGCCTCCATATCCCCTCCATTTAAGCTTTCCCTGTTTCTTTGCCATTGATGCATCTGTCAGCTTTGGGCTGTCTGGCTATAATAAATAATCAGAGCAGCTGCTCATTTGTTTCCTGCCTCATTGTCCCTCCATAATCCCATAATCCTTTGCTCCCAGCGAGGCTAAACTTTTGCTCCTTAAAGACGCTGAAGTCCACAAGCATCCGGATCACTGCAAAGAGAGCTACTGAGTCACAGCCCAGAGAACTGCAGAGTCAAAACTAAGAGAGCTACCAAGGCCTGGCCCAGACCCCAGCTGAATCACTGCAAAAAGAGTTACTGAGACGCAGCACAGAGAACTACTGAGTCACAGCCCAGATGGCTACAAATTCACAGCAGAGAGCCGTTGAGTCACAGTACTGAGAGCTACTGAGTCAATGCACAGTACGCATCTGAATCACAGCTCAGAGACACATTCTGTGAGGCATTTCTGCAGTGCTGTGAGATTCTGCGCCTTCATCTGACCAGTGCAACAGCCGCAGCTGTGAGAGCAGCAGGTCAACAAATCTACTACAGGCAGGAGACTGAGTTTGTGAAATAGTGATCATTCATTGTCATGCTTCCGAGTCCAGGTGAATGTCAATCGGATGCTAACTGACGCAGAGCCAAAACTGAGAGAGAGACAGTGACAGAGACAGAGACAGAGACAGAGAGATTCCAATAAGTAATTCAGAGAGCTATAATGAAGGCCTTCACTGGAATCCATCAACTACGCAAAAGCAATGGTTGCTGAGGAGTGACCTTGAGAAACCCATTCAAATTTGAATTCAAATCCATTCACAGTTTTTTATCCACGATGATGGTGGTGGAGACTGTAAAACTACTAGTAACCATTCTTGCTGAGTACAGCCATCAAATACCCAACAGCAGTATTACCCAACGCAATGTAAACTCAAAGTACTGGAGTCTTTCAACACGCTATTGAGAAAATTTAAATGAACTTAGAGCACTGTTCATACTGAGTTTCGGCACTCAGCAGATGTAATTCTATATCTCCTTGTGCGAGGGCTCTGTAAAATTACTGACAGCCTTTGATTCTCTCAAGTATAAGATACCATATCCATGTTGCACTGGAAACTATGATCAGGACTGTGGAGGAATATTACATATTTCGGAAAAAGGTCAACGCCGGCCACAAGACTGTGACAAATCTTTGTGTGTTCACAATTTGTCCCCACACTGTGCATTTTGAATTATAAAAAAAAAACAGCTGGTCTGACAAAGGTCTCTGTGTCTGATGTGGGTGATATGCACTGTGTGGTATTTTTGGAGCAAATGTCAACCCTGATATACACACCTCATAATTTTCAGAACATAGCTTTGAAGGAATTGGCCATTTTTTCCTCCGGAATTGATCCATGGAAACAGTGCGATGTGAGACAAAGTGCGACACATTCAGACGGTCAGACCATCCATCAGGCTAAAGATTGCTGCCCCACTGTCCAAGAACAAAGAGACATTCCTAAAATCATAAGGTCAAGCTAGTTATGACACATCATATGCAGAAGAGAGAGGGAAAGTGAAAGAGAGAGAGAGAGAGAGAGAGAGAGAGAGAGAGAGAGAGAGAGAGAGAGAGAGAGAGAGAGAGAGAGAGAGAGAGAGAAAGAGAACGATTAAGACCAAGCCTCCATCCTGTGCTGTAGATTCCAGCAGTCTCTGAGACTTCCTGTTCTGCAGATAAGCTTCGGGTGAACAAACCTCCGTCCAGTGAAGCAGAAACTCCACTCATAACAGTTAATGGGCCAGACGATAGCGTTAAATCATCTGTCAGCCATTAAAGCCCTGAAAAATCATGGGCTCTGTTTCAACGCAGGGATGGCGATACAAATCCACACCACAGAGTGTGAATGCCGGTGGGGGTGGGGGTGGGGCTGGGGGGAGAGGGGGTGTCCAATCCAGAGCAGTTGGGCAGGGACACTCACTCACTCACTCACTTTCTTACCCACTCACTCACTCACTCTCTTACCCACTCACTCACTCTCTAACCCACTCACTCATTCACACTCTTACCCACTCACTCAGTCACTCACTCACTCTCTTACCCACACACTCACCCACTCACTCACTCTCTTTCCCACTCACTCACTCATTCACTCACTCATTCTCTTACCCACTCACTCAGTCACTCACTTACTCTCTTAGCCACACACTCACCCACTGACTCACTCAATCACTCATTCTCTTACCCACTCACTCACTCACTCACTCACTCCAGTCACTCACTCTCTCTCTTACCCAGAAACCCCTGCTTCCACTGTTTTCCAGGCATGGCTCCTAGGTGTCTGAATCAGGGGTCCCTCGCCCTGGGGTCCTGGGGTATATTTTCACCTCATCAGCAATTAATTTAGACCCAAGAAACCAGGTCACATGAGTTAACTGTGTAAACAGATTATTTAATTGATCAGGGTTAGATACCCCTGGTATAAATCACTCACTCACAAGGTTTGCAGATCTTGGCCAAAGCTTCACAAGACGTTCCTGGTTCATCTCCCTCTTGTTGAATTCATACCCTTTCATGAAGAGGACAGGAAATTCCTTGCATGTGAAATATGTTTCCCTGGGGCCAGTTTGAAACAGTGGTGAGATGATTTGAGAGAAAAGGAAGTGTGGAGAAAAGTGTTGCCTGACAGACAGAGCGAGCGATAGAGCATCCAGCACCTATGCAACAGAATGCTTCTACATTCTTTGCGTGTGTGCATGTCTGTCTGCATGCACATGTATTTGTGTACATATGTGTGTGCATGTGTCTGTGTGCATGTGTGTGTTCCTGTGTGTGTGTGTGTGTGTGTGTGTGCGTGTTATGATGACAGCAGAGGCCAATCTTACTGCTGTAGGCTCCACACCCACTGGCAGGCTTCAACAGTCCATACGCAATTGGAGTTTGTGTGCATTATGGAGTGTAGATGATGGAATTATTTATTTTTTTCACAGAGATACACATCTTTCACCTCACGTGCCGCTAATGCAGTAACGTTACCCAAATATACCCTCTGCTATACCCTCTGCTTCACAGGTCTCTGCTGGGACAGCTTAGCACAGGGCTGCCCAACCCTGTTTCTGGAGATCCATCTTCCGGTAGGTTTTCATTTCAAGCCTAATTTGGCACACCTGATTCTACTAATGAGCAGCTCAACAAGCTCTCTAGCTGTTAAATGAGGTGAGCTTTGTCAGGGCCAGAGTGAAAACCTACAGGACAGTAGATCTCCAGGAAGCCCTGGCTTAGCAGGATATGTTTCTAATCAGACATGGCTAGTTTTTGCTTTGAATCAGTAGTGATCATTATGATGATGGGTAGAATCTCAGCTGAATTAAACATAAGGCATTCAGCCCAGGAAACTGATTAACGGTTGCATAATATACAGATCCATAAAAGAAAAAATCTAACTTCTCCTTCGATCACTGTTCAAAGTATACAGATAAAATCTGGGAAAGAAAATCATAAGATTCCCAGTAAACACTGCAGCATGTTTATGTGTATGAGTGTGTTTGTGTGTGTGTGTGTGTGTGTGTGTATGAGTGTGTGTGCACGTATGTATGTACATGTGTGTGTGTTTGTGCGCGTGCGTGCGTATGTGAGTGGTGTGTGTGTGTGTGTGTGTGTGTGTGTGTGCGTGTGTATGTACGTGTGTGTGTTTGTGCGCGTGCGTGCGTATGTGAGTGGTGTGTGTATGCGTGTGCAAGTATGAGACGACAATAAGAGAAACATCATCAACAACTTAGATCTGCTTTATGGTTTTGGACCCTGTGCACAGGTTTCCTATTCCATTCAATGGTCTTTATATTCCTATTCTATATAATAACTGACATAAATGAAGTATGAGACTGACCATAGCCTACACTGTGAGGCAAATGAGAGCTGTGTAGTGGGATTTTATCTGGCAGGTAAAAGGGTACCTGCTGAGTCACTGTTCTCGCGTGTGCCCTCGAATTTCAGACAGGGAGGGGGAACGAGAAAAAGCGACTCTCACCGCCTCACGCTCAGCTATCTGCAGCTCCCTTTGTTTTTTCCCCAGTATCTGTGAAGTCTTCGGGAGACTTGGCATTCCTGTAGACTTGGCATTCCTGTTACAACACAGACTTGCAAATTCCCTCATTCCTGTTAACAGAACCGACCCAAATCCTCTGCCGTGTACCTAAACCCAATCTTACATTTGCACATAAAAAATATGTTTCAGTCTGCAGCAACATTAGCATGATAAGATCACAGTGGCATTGTGGGAACATGCCTGTCAATCACCTTCTCAGACTGTACAAACAGGCCGGGACCAGGCCGGGACCAGCCCCCTGGTGGGACTCTGGCACAGCAAACAAAACCCTGCCTTTATTTCTCCAGTTTCACCACGTTAGACGTTCAAGACGTTTTGACCTTTTTTTTGTACAAAGCCATGTAAGCATTAAGCAAAAAAGCACTGCGAAATTATGCCACGCGCAAAAGCACCCTAATATAATACCCCGCTCCCTTTGCACCCACAAGTGAACATTATGTTTAAAGTCAAAAAGATAGAGACGCCCACGCTAGAAAAACAAGCAGGACTGGGTAAACTCCAGGTGCTACAAGGTGCTCTTGAGGAATAAGGATGCAAGCAGCAGACTGACATAAATAATAATGGAGAAGCTTCCGGCACTCTTGCGCAAAGACATTAGTGAAGAGTCTTTATTGAGAGTGAATTAAAAATGGCCTTAAAAATGCCAACCGTTTTTGACCACGCAAGGTCTTCCTTGGGGTGTGGCTATTGAGAGGGTATTTGTAAAGGCACCTTGGGTGCTTCTACAAAACGACAAAAAAACAAAAAACATGTCTGTTTGGACATTCTGTACCAAACATGCGAGCCTCTCAGGGGGCTTTGGACAAGCCATGGCAGGTCAGACTACTGAACTCTTTCCCCTGGCTTCATTTTCAAATCGCCTACACATGGACTTTTTCCAGAAATGCTGCAATTAATTCCAGTCGCCATTAAATCACATTATGATCAAATGACGTTAGTAAGATAGATTAGTGATGTGGTGTTTCAGGGAACTGCCCTGGGACCTCTTTCAGCCTCAGGTTATCTTCTTACGATCGATGGCGCATTTAAAAGCCTTTTGCGCTCAAAAGTCCACCTCAGGAGATCACTTAAAGTGCAAATATCAATTTAAGAGAAATTTAATCGGATGACTCTTACTGAATGCAACACACCACACAAACTGATAAATACTGTTTGTGGCCATGCATTTCCTCTATGAGGAAATGTGAGCTGGTGAGAAAAAGAGCAGCCCAGGGATTTATATCACAGCCAAAAGGGTTTCTGACAATGCATCACTGGCCTCTCGCAGACACTCTAGTCCACAGCGACTTAGACAACTTTTAGCATTTTTGCATACCACTGGATATACAGTATACTGAAGCAATTCAGGTTAAGTACCAATTGCTCAAGGGTACAATGGCAGTGTCCTACACTGAGAATCAAACCTGCAACCTTTGGATTACGAGCACAGTTCTCCACCCATTATACTACCCTGACAGCAACTTCCTCACTCTTCAGACACAGAGGAGGTTGTATAGATGGCGGTAAGTGTCACAAACGGCTCCCGGCGCGTCAGCGGCCTGAAGGCAGAGCCATCAATTCCACTCACTCTCAACGTCGCCGTTCAGGGCCACCCCAACGCGGCAGCACAGAACATCGCTTACTCAGCTCAGCTAGAACATGGCCCCCACTGGCAGGCGGAGATTCACTGGCAGAGTCTGATATCTATCAAGTTTAAGGGTGACAAATTAATTAATTTAAGGGAACGGGTGGTCTTACAACACCTGAGCACTATGAACGCAGCTAGCACTGATGACAGCTCCTGGTAAAGAACAGCTCACCCTGGATCGTGAGTGTTCTGCAGTAGTTTAGATAAATTATGGTGCTAGTGGGTAGACAAGCAGCTGTTGAGTGCCGTTGGAGGTATATCAATAAGTTCAAGCTCGGTTTCTATGGTAACGCAACTGAGTCAGTGTCCATGGTTACCAACAGCTTCCCCCACTAGTAACAGCTAAGGTACGTGTGCTCAAATAGCCTCTCCTGAGCGTACTTTGAGAATTTAATCACAGATACACAAGCGCGCACGCGCACACACACACACACACTCTTCCTTATGCCTATAAAGTCATTTTCCACAGTCTGAGTGCTGTGGAGTCAAACAGCACAGGTGATTCAGGCCACATGGATGGCCCTCGCCCTGCTGAAACAGTTAAGAGCCAAAAGACACACTAGATGTTCGCCCCCTTTAACAGCATCTCCTGTCAGCTTGGGTCCTGGTTCTCAGCCTCAACACCCCACTATGAAGTGGCAGGGAAAGGTCACGGCTGACAGAGACGGTGAGCGGGAACGACGGCCCCGAGACTGCCAGAAAGTTCGGCGAGCATCACAGGCTCAGAGAGAAAGCCAAGGTCCCCGCTGAGCTGGGGGAAGACAGAGGCTGAATCATCGCTCCCAACACTTCTTTCTCAAGACATCAAACAAGCAGCATGACAGCCATGGCCAGTAATATCCAACAGAGTCATCACAGCATCGCCCGTCTGCCGTAATGGTGAGGTTGCAGCAACCCACTGATGGTGACAGCCACAGAGGCAGGAATTAACAGGGCTGGGCCGCAATGCAGCGCGTCAGAGGAGAGAGACCATGGCCTTCCTCCTCCCAATAGGCCGCCCGGTGGCTCGTCCTGGTAAGGCATTGTTCTGTTCTAGGGTATGGATCTTGACCAACTGTCTCAGTCGGCCATGGTGGCTGCTTCTCGCCGCACGCCAGTGACCCCTGCTGGTTCATCAGGCAACTGCAAGCCCGTCTGTTGAG
>CM040397.1:101611816-101821816 GCA_022702515.1 Ilyophis sp. 1 JC-2022 | reverse complement strand
GAAATCAGCAGGTGTTGTGATTGGTTGGAATGAAAACCTGCATGCTCTCGGCCCTCCATGGCACATGAATGGGCATCACTGCTCTAGTACCGTGATGCTGCAGTCAAATTCTCAAATTGCTCAGCATGGTTACTCTTTCTGAGTGACAGATTACCCTTTCCCTCCCTGGGCCCTACTCTGTAAAAATCCTCCTGTAAAACACCAGCGGGTTCTGAATGGAGTGATTAAAGCAGATGACAGTTCTTGGGAGAAATGGAGAAATCCAGAGTTGGCTGAGAAAATAACACGAGTGCCATTCTAAGGGCAGGTCGCTCTTATTCACCTGTACACAGCCAGGTACTGAAACGCCATTGAATCACACTGCAGTCTCAGCCCCACCCACCTCTACATCTATCTATGAATTCTGTATTGCTGGCCAGGGGTACAATTTTATATAGGCCTACCTATATGGTACCACCCCAGGCAAGCGTTTGTACTGTTTTTGGTACTTGAGGATGTCTGTGGACTCAAACACAATGAAGAAAAATAAGAATAAAAACAGTGAAGGAAAGGGTGGAGTGAAGAAGCTTCCCTTTCTAAATTAAAGCCTCATGCTTCATCAGGCATCCCGGTCTTCATGCGGTTACAGCACTCGTCCTCACAAGGATGTAATCCATGAAAGAAGAGGCTAGAGGCATTCTTAATCCTTTCATATCTATTGATGGGAAAACCCCAAAATAATATAAAATGGCTAGCAGATACATTACTGATATTATTATATTATTATTATATTACTGATGTCTGTATTTCAGTCTCCTTACTGTAACTTGCTGTTGAATCCACGACCATTGCAACCAGTGAGACAAATGCATTGATCCATAAATCAATCTCATTTTAAGTACCATTTATTTATTTATTATTTTCAAATAGATTCATTAATAATTAAAAAAACAGTTGCAACAGATTAAAATATATAAAACACGTCCATTTAATTTATAAAAAAATGACTGATCTCATCTCAAGCCATTTCGGCTTGTCTCTTAATTTGCGCTCCTAATAGGGTATATACGGTAAAGCTACCTGCAATCCCCTTGTGCCCCCTGCTGTTTCCCATTCTCCTCCTACCCCTCCCCACCAGGGCATTCTTCCTGCCTCTGTTTGATTGGATGCTTTCTGGAGGTGGTGTGGGTGGTCCACCACCAAGGACAGCTGGCCATCCGCCTTCAACCACAAGATGTCCCATCTGCCAGACCGTCGATCACAGGGTCACACGAGGTCTCCCCCCAAACTCCACAGCCAAATATTTGCCTCTTTCAAATAATACATCTAAATAAATCACTTTGAATCCCACACATGGCTGGAATTGTTGATTCTTAAATTATCTTAATTACATAAAAATTTATTTTTCTTGCAAATTTTTTGTTCTCTGTTTTTTGTGTGTATTTATTTATACGTTTCAAACATTTATGTGTAATAACAAACGACAGCACCTGCTGATGCCTGTAAGAGGTGGAATGCCAGTGGATCCTTTAAAAAGGTCTTTGCCCCAAGCATGACTGTAGTGCAGCCGATTCTCGGATCCACTAACAAATACCCCCTCTGCGGACGGGCGTTTGATTCAATCTAGGGTGACACTTCCTGTACTGTGAATCTGACTCTTTCTGTAACCCTCTCTGCTTTTCTTCTGTCTGAATAAGGTTTACAAATACAGAAGGTGAGTGGACTGCCTGTTCTCCTTTAAAAAAAAATTATTCTCCTCTCTGCTTCTGCTGCCTGCAGAAGCCGTTCTGAGCACAGCGACACCCCCGAGATGAAAGAGTGAGTGGATTCCTCGATCCAGCTGTCATTAGCGATTCCTATGTGGCCCGAAATATTTTAATGCGCTGTTAGATTTCCCCCGTCGGTTCCCCACCCGCGCATTGGCATGGTACTACCACGGCCCTCCCCCGCGTGCGAGGAAATCCCCTGCAGCAATATTAGAATCGCGATAAACAGAGACCTCCGCATAAACGGAGACGCACATAGCGCAGACCGCGACGGGAGCCTGTGTTAGCTGTGTGTTTCAGGGACGACATTCTTAAAAGTGCCTGGTCACGTCGTCATGGAGATTTGAACGCGCAGAGGGATGATTTTTTCCACTTTGAAGGCCAGTTGCCTTTTCTTCGGGTGTGAACAAAAGACAGTGCTGCATGTGAAAAAGCCAGAGGGTTATTGAAAAAGGCAGAGCGAATTCTTCCACGGATGTCTCAACACTGCCATCCTCTCTCTCTTCCGGTGAATAGTAAACTAGATAAAGATGCGAAGGAATTAATCTCCTAAATGAGACAGTGCTCATGAGCTTCCCCTACAGGGCAGAGAAGGAAATGTCAGTGAGGATGCAGCTATTATGCACTTAAAATTATTATTTTTTAAATCTGCATTAACATTTAGCTTTGGGGGGAAAATGTCATTTTTCAAAAGGATAAAAAATTATAATACTGCTTGTAATTTCACAATAGCATATCATAGAGACGTGTTGCAACATAGAGGTTTAAAACAATGCAAGGTAAAACCGAGGCCACTGCATTAATTACACTTTTCATGAATGTTGAAAGTCACTGATAACAAGCATGAATGTTAAAAGGGATTAATAGGTTGGAGGTAGCCATTGCACTGCCAAAGGGAATGTTCTTCAATCAGTAGTTTTTAAGATCTGTAATTACTCATGTAAGAGGGGCGTTTAGGTTCGGCTGACCGGGTTTGTCCTACCGCTGTGATTCCCCAATGGCCACAAGTGGTAAGGCGTGCTGTCCCAGGGCTGGGAGAGAGCTGTCCGCTCTGCTTAGCCTAATAGCAGTTATCTGTGATGGAGTGCACCAGGCATATTTGGGCTCAGGGGGATGAGGGGGAGTTTGGATTGGTTGATCTGGGTGACCTGTGACAGGCACAGTTTACCGGGCTCTTGGTCCGGGGTCCAGTGGAACTCTGGAAACACAAGTCTGCCGCAGTCCTGAGGCGCTCCGACATTCTCCCCAAAAAGCAGAGCTGAAGGGCTGAAGGCTGAGGGACTGCTCGGGGGACGTTCCTCTTCAGGCACCCCGGTTAATTCCACATGGATTGAGCCCCGAAGAGGGTCTTTTGTCTGATCAGGCAGCCGGCCGGGGCCTCTCTCTTTGCCCGTTTCCATGGCAGAGGTTGCCGTGGTGACTGGTGAGGGAGGACTGTATTTAGGCCACCCTCCACAGAAGTTTCACAACATAATTGACAATGCACACATGCGAGTACGTTTTTAAACACGGAAATGCTAACGTGTTTTGAAAGAGACAAATAAAAGGATACGCTAAAATATATTTAGAATAGTTTCGATTTTAATATAGTTACATAGTAATATAATACTGTAATAAAATATAGGTGACATTGTTAAATATTGTAAAATGAAATATTGTTATATGAAGAAACACACAAAACTATATGGATATAGATATTTCTATAATGTTTTTGGTTTGGTAACAGACTATGGCTACAGTAGCTTTGACAGAGTGCAATATTGAATTTTTTTAACAGGGATCAAGCCAACTTTAAATACTGCTCAGCCCAAAAGCAGAGCAAACACGAGCAAAGCCACGAGCGTTGTACTATCACAACATCGCTGCCATGTCAATACAACTTCTGCCAGGTGACCATTTGCATGCTGTTCACTCCAGACCTCTGAGTCTCTACGGTGCAAGTGGACTGGTCTCCAGACGAACAGATGAAAATAGAGAAACTGCTGTGGATTTAGGAGGCTGTAAAATGGCTGCTGCTGTTGGGGCACGTCCCCAGGGGTTGTGAACCTTACTTGCTTGTCGTTGTTTCAGCGGTTGCAGCGGCTTTTCGTGCCACTCAGCACTCGCTTGCACGACCACAGGTAGAAAGCAAGAACAGTGTAGGAACAGCAGAAACTCAACTTTCATTCCCCAACAACAGATTTTCTTTTTGTTTATTTAAGGTGAACATGGGGACATTTTTGCTCACCACCAATGCACAGAGATATGCACTCTCAGAAGAAAGGGTTCCAAAAGGCCCCTCTGAGTCTCCATAGAGAAACCCTATCTATAGTCATAGAAGAAAGGGTTCCAAAAGGCTCCTCTGTGGCTCTATAGAGAAACCCTATCTATAGTCATAGAAGAAAGGGTTCCAAAAGGCTCCTCTGAGTCTCCATAGAGAAACCCTATCTATAGTCATAGAAGAAAGGGTTCCAAAAGGCCCCTCTGAGTCTCCATAGAGAAACCCTATCTACACTCTCAGAAGAAAGGGTTCCAAAAGGTTCTTCTGTGTCTCCATAGAGGAACCCTATCTAGTTCAAGGGTTTTTTTGTCAGGTAAAATGATAGAATTTGGGAGCCTTCACGCTTTTAACACCGAGCATAGATGGTTCCATAAAGAACTAAGAAGGGTATGAAGGCAAGTCAATTAACCAATTGTTTTCTAAAAGTGTACAAAAAACTGAATTAGTGATCTTTGGCCACTGGGATGTCATTTGAACAAAACAGAAGCTTTGCTTCAATCCTCTCAGGTCCCGGGAGCATTATCAATGCTAGGCAATGCTATTTAGCATCACCACACTATTATTATTGGAAATAACTTGATTAGGAAGCAGTGCAGTGGTCCCAGTGCGGCCTGTTGTACTGTTAGCATTGGATAACTGCTGAAGGGGTATTCGTGGTTGATGGAGTCTAGAAGCAATAACTGATGTTCTTGCAATCAAAGCTGGACAAAAAATTTATCTAAGTATGAACAGAATGAACAACACGAGGACAGTGCACATTAACTATAGAAATGATGTACAAAACAATGCAAGAAAACTATGGTCATCCATCTGAGATGTCTTCCAGGAGATATCTTTCATGATTTACAGATACGGCGATGCCTATCAACTTGTGACAAAGAGAAAGAACACGGCTAGTTTTCAGTATACTCCCAGCAAAATCCAGGGTCTGTTCTTCAGCAAAATACAGAAGCACTCACTGCACTCTCCTCCCTTTCGACTGGAACAGTCTGCACACAGATGCTTGTTATGATGTCATAAAACCAACTCCTTTTTACTGCGGGAGAGAAAAAAGAACCCAGCTGTCTGGCCTTGTAAAATGTCAGCTTTGTAAATGGCTGCACTGTGCTACTGCTGAGGAGGCTGGGAGCAAAGAGAGGGGAGGGGAGGAGGAGAAGAGAGGTAGAGAGGGGGATGGAGCATGGAGGAAGGAGAGGGGAGGAGGAGAAGAGAGGTAGAGAGGGGGATGGAGCATGGAGAAAGAGGAGGGGAGGAGGAGAAGAGAGGTAGAGAGGGGGATGGAGCATGGAGGAAGAGGAGGGGAGGAGGAGAAGAGAGGTAGAGAGGGGGATGGAGCATGGAGGAAGAGGAGGGGAGGAGGAGAAGAGAGGTAGAGAGGGGGATGGAGCATGGAGGAAGGAGAGGGGAGGAGGAGAAGAGAGGTAGAGAGGGGGATGGAGCATGGAGGAAGGAGAGGGGAGGAGGAGAAGAGAGGTAGAGAGGGGGATGGAGCATGGAGGAAGGAGGGGGGGAGGAGGAGAAGAGAGGTAGAGAGGGGGATGGAGCATGGAGAAAGAGGAGGGGAGGAGGAGAAGAGAGGTAGAGAGGGGGATGGAGCATGGAGGAAGGAGAGGGGAGGAGGAGAAGAGAGGTAGAGAGGGGGATGGAGCATGGAGGAAGAGGAGGGGAGGAGGAGAAGAGAGGTAGAGAGGGGGATGGAGCATGGAGGAAGGAGAGGGGAGGAGGAGAAGAGAGGTAGAGAGGGAGATGGAGCATGGAGGAAGAGGAGGGGAGGAGGAGAAGAGAGGTAGAGAGGGGGATGGAGCATGGAGGAAGGAGAGGGGAGGAGGAGAAGAGAGGTAGAGAGGGGGATGGAGCATGGAGGAAGGAGAGGGGAGGAGGAGAAGAGAGGTAGAGAGGGGGATGGAGCATGGAGGAAGGAGAGGGGAGGAGGAGAAGAGAGGTAGAGAGGGGGATGGAGCATGGAGGAAGAGGAGGGGAGGAGGAGAAGAGAGGTAGAGAGGGGGATGGAGCATGGAGAAAGGAGAGGGGAGGAGGAGAAGAGAGGTAGAGAGGGAGATGGAGCATGGAGGAAGAGGAGGGGAGGAGGAGAAGAGAGGTAGAGAGGGGGATGGAGCATGGTGGAAGGAGAGGGGAGGAGGATAAGAGAGGTAGAGAGGGGGATGGAGCATGGAGGAAGGAGAGGGGAGGAGGAGAAGAGAGGTAGAGAGGGGGATGGAGCATGGAGGAAGAGGAGGGGAGGAGGAGAAGAGAGGTAGAGAGGGGGATGGAGCATGGTGGAAGGAGAGGGGAGGAGGATAAGAGAGGTAGAGAGCGGGATGGAGCATGGAGAAAGAGGAGGGGAGTAAAGGGGAATAAGCAGAAAGAACAGCAGTATCCAGATTAGAAATGTCACTGTAACAGTGTGTGACAAGCACACACACTGGAATAGTGTTAGGTCCTTATCCAAAATATGACATGCATCCACAGATACTGAGTGAAACTTGACTCTGAAGGTTTCTTAACTTCCTGGCCACTGATGTCCATTTTCATAGTTCTGTGACCCTTTTCCCCATTGGGCAGCACAACCAATCACAGTACACAATACCTCAGTGAGGCTTTAGTGATGTTGGAGCACTTACTTAACCAGGGGCATTGAATTTGCTTGAGTTTTTTTTTTATGTCACGCCAATAAAGCCATTAGAATATGAACTTCAAACCTGTCCCCATTGGGCAGCCAGATGGCACCCGGGGTTTAAGCTAAAAGACTGAAGGGGACAGAGAACTGGACCCTATGGGGAGCTGACCAGCTCAATGTCCTAGCCAAGCATTAGCCCCACACCACAGGATACAATGGTGAAGCATGCAGACCGCCGCAGATCAGCAAGGAACAATACACAACGGCTCACGAAAGAAATGCACAGAAACGCATGGGCCCTGGACCAAGAGCCACACCACAGTAGAGCCCTGACACAGCTCACATCCCCTCCACTGCCAGCAACACCGCAAACACAACAGCTCACATCCCCTCTACTGCCAGCAACAAACACAACCGCTCACATCCCCTCCACTGCCAGCAGCAAACACAACAGCTCACATCCCCTCTGCTGCCGGCCACACCGCGAACACAACAGCTCACATCCCCTCTACTGCCAGCAGCAAACACAACAGCTCACATCCCCTCCACAGCCAGCAACAAACACAACAGCTCAGCTCACATCCCCTCCACTGCCAGCAGCAAACACAACAGCTCACATCCCCTCCACTGCCAGCAGCAAACACAACAGCTCACATCCCCTCCACTGCCAGCAGCAAACACAACAGCTCACATCCCCTCCACTGCCAGCAGCAAACACAACAGCTCACATCCCCTCCACTGCCAGCAGCAAACACAACAGCTCACATCCCCTCCACTGCCAGCAACAAACACAACAGCTCAGCTCACATCCCCTCCACTGCCAGCAGTAAACACAACAGCTGGGCTGCCTGGTCATAGCTCCCTCCACTGCCCAGCAGCAAACACAACAGCTGGGCTGCCTGGTCATAGCTCCCTCCACTGCCCAGCAGCGGTTAGCTACACATTCAGTCCATTATGTAAGTAACCAGGCCAGGAGATGCAGTCTGACACCTTTATGTAAGTAACCAGGCCAGGAGATGCAGTCTGACTTTGACTACATATTGATCCAAAACCTGAAGCATATTTGGAAATCCAGAAAAACACAGCAACACATGCACAGTTAATTAATAAATAATTAATATTATTAATATGTATTCATTAAAAGCCATTATACCCTAACTGTACTGAGATTGACAACCATGTTTTTACTTCACCAAAACATAATTGCAAAAAATGAGGTTTTACTGTAATGAGAGACAGATAGCAATTGCAGACTTTTAATTTAGTCTTGAAAAAATTTATGCTTCGTGGGCTTGATACCTGAGATACTTACATCACCAATCAACGGTTGCCACGGCTTCCAGAAATGGAATTGTGTGAGACAAAAAGGGACTAAAAGCATTAATTTAGGCTTTCATCAAATAATTTTTTGTCCATATGAGGCATGTCTAGGATTAATATCCTGAAGAAAATGGTTGTGAACGTGGGGCATGGGGGACAGAATGAGTGGTGGGTGAGGAAATATAATTCTGTATGAATCCATATGTTGATGCGTAGGTAGCCAATTAACAATTAGCCATTAATTACAACCATCCATTGGCTGCAGACGTTGAGTATGACTTGTCATTGGGGGAGAGAAGCAGACTGGTCTCAGGCAAATGCATGAGGCAGATTACCCTCCTCAGACATTTTAAGGCCTATTCTCACTTTGGAGATGTAATCACATGTGCAGGCCCAATTAGCATTACGAATAAGTGGAGAAACAGAGTGGTACACACAGACAGACAGACACACACACAGACACACACACACACACACACACACACACACACATGTACATGCACACACACATACAAACATGCTTATTCCTCTCCCATTAAGAAGAATAATTCCCTGTTTCTGTCCCATTAGGAGTCTACCACACTCCATAGCATCAAAACCACAGTGTTGTCCAGGGAGCAAGTGGACGGCCAATCAAAAGGCTCCGTGGTGAACAGTGATGTCACTGTATCTGGTGCATGCCCAATGCACACTTTCCCTCTCTAATCAGCCTTTGTGCAATCCGGATCACTTAACGTAAACTGCAAACAAAATAATAGAGGTCAAAGCCATGTCCTCCTGTTGTGATTAAGGTCACTCCTATTATGCTAATCTAAATTGACACTGATGTAGTCGCACACCGCTACAGACGATCCCAGACTTGATGTGGGCTCCCATGGTTTTCCTAATGCATTTTCTCAGGACTATAGTTGGAGCAGTTGGATGAGCGGATAATTAACATTAGCTGCAAGTATAGTAGAAACCCACCAGCAGGTCGGGAGGTCAATGTCATTTACAGTTAAAACTTTATGTCCATGTTGCGCAAAATACAAGTGTAAATGTTGAAGTATGAAATATCAAACCAAATAATCAAAGCTAGAATTAAACTTCTGTGAGAATGAACATGTAATTAATGAAAATACTTCACACTAAAAGAATACATCATTTAAAAAATGCACACAGAAACAACCCACCACTCACTGAAATCAATAGCGCTGATATACAATCTGGAAGTGTCAAATCAAAGATTTTATAGCTGTCATGTCTAACACTGATGATTGAGCATCCTCTGACCATAGGGGGCACTGACCCTTAAATGTTGTGCTGAAGTCAGGTTTTCTTTTTAATGTATAAGATTGCAATTTCGGTAAAGTAAGCTGGTCCTAAACTATGCTGTAGGGGCAACTTCAGTCTCAAGCCAGCCTCTGCCCACCTATATTACTAAAAATGTAGGTACGTGTCTGTGTAAAATTTAGGTACATGTCTGTGTAAAAATGCCTGTACAGATCTAATGATTTTTTTCGCATGGAGGAGGCTGTCCTGCCTTGTCAATGATTTAATGAAAAACAATAACTAACCAATAATGTGATGTTAATAAGGGTACAGGATACAATGTAATAGTTTATTCTTGGCAACGTTATTATATTTTTTTCAACAAAGCGATGGCCATGACACATTCAACTGAATGATAATTTTCTATTGCTATTTTCACTTTTCCATTCACCTTAGCCCTCAAACAGCTTAAACACTCTGAGGATCCTACTGCAAAAAAAAGAAAGGCGTAAAATTATTAAAACGCACATCAAATTTTCCAAATCAGGGACAGGAAACATTATATCAGTGCGGCCCGAACAATAGACCGTCAGTTGTTCCGCTCAATGCGCTCACTGCAGCCACTTATCAAACTGCGCGCTCCCGTCCCTCGCTTACCACGCCTACTTTGGCAACTATATACCAGCCCCCAACATCTGCAACACGATACAGTTCAGCATATCAAATCAGTTGAATACACGCAGCTAATGCCATGGTACCTCATTTTTATTCACATAGTATTTTAAACTGGGGAATGAAATACAATATATGTTGGTATAGCTTACTGAAACGCGTGATCAGCATGTAGTTTTGTAATGTAATACTGTGCGGAACTAAACTTTAAGTTAGCTAGGCTATAGCCGCAATAAGTAATTCCCCACCATACATCAAAGCCGATGCAATGAAAAATTCAATCTCTTTCAAACAGAAGACAATTACAATTTCGTAATAACAACCCTATAGATACGCTTTGTAATTTTGTAACACAAATACTGTGGGTCATATATATATATAGGCTATACACTTAAAAAATAAAACGCAAAAAGCGATTTATCTTTGAATATCCTTTGTTTAAATGAACAATTTTCCCTACCTGTATAGTGGTACTGGTCCGTTGCAGAACTCCTCTTTGAGCTCAATGACATTCTAAAGAATTCCGAGCGTCTTAACCCCTCCCAAGTCTATCCGAATACCGTAATTACTAAAATGGGAGCGCAGTTAATTTGATGATGCTACCTATACATAGCCTAATTTTATATTTGATTCGTTCAGCATTTTCATGTAAACGTACTATGACCGCATAACATGGAGACATACTTTCATTAGTATTGGAAATATAAGACAGACCATTGCACTATAGTGCTAGTGCTTCTACTGCAATGCTGCCACGGCTGAAGGAAGATGCATAGGCCTATACGCCACGAATAAACAATTCCAATTCAACACTTAGATTTTGAGGATTCCGACGGGCTTCTAGCTTGTTGGCTTTTCTAAATTGTTCAGATTGTTTTTTTCGTTTGTGTCTGTTCTATATTTGTATGTATTTGTATTTATAAAGAGCACATTTTCACGAACTCAAATAACATTTGCACCTTTTATAGGACAACAGGCATGTCAGAGACTCTTCAATGTTGTCAGTGTTTGCCATTGCACACAATGTCCTAAAAATGTATAGGACAGTAGTGCGACCAAAATATATAATAAACAGGGAACAACAATGCAATTACCATTGAATAAATGCATACATACAGTAATTATGTCAGATAAAAAAAAGTACTCACTCAAACATTTCATAAGATGTGTGTGGTTGATCAATTTGTTACTGCAGTTACATTGTGCCCTACCATGTGTTTTCCTTTCTGCAATCAATAAGTGAAGAATGTAAGGAGGCCTGTTCTAATCCAAAACTATTACGCTAGCTATCTTCTTTCTGTATTATTTGTTGTGACCTCTGTGCTGTCATATTAGACTGAGGTTGTTGAGAAAAATCTCCCGTGCGTTCACTGTAACAGGAGTGCCATGCACACTCTGGCATCACGCTTATCTTCCTGCATGCTGCTGTAACAGGAGTGCCATGCACACTCTGGCATCACGCTTATCTTCCTGCATGCTGCTGTAACAGGAGTGCCATGCACACTCTGGCATCACGCTTATCTTCCTGCATGCTGCTGTAACAGGAGTGCCATGCACACTCTGGCATCACGCTTATCTTCCTGCATGCTGCTGTAACCAGAGTGCCATGCACACTCTAGTATCACGCTTATCTTCCTGCATGCTGCTGTAACAGGAGTGCCATGCACACTCTGGCATCACGCTTATCTTCCTGCATGCTGCTGTAACAGGAGTGCCATGCACACTCTGGCATCACGCTTATCTTCCTGCATGCTGTGGCTCAGTATGTACTTCTCATGATGTCCAATCACCCAAGATGGAAGTACAAAGCTTGGCTCTTGAATTAATGATCAGAAAAAAAGACAATGGTCATTAGATTATCTCTAAACTGTTGCCTCTGTGGCGTGAACGCTTACTAGCATGTCTATGGTGCAGATCCACCACTAGACACACAGTGTATGCCCTGTTATAACACGAGACTATATGGTGATTTGCATTGCAGTTTATTAGATTTCACTGGCTGCTTAAGGGCTGCTAAACCCAAAGCATCGTTTGAGCTGAATTTTTCTGGCAACGCCTACGACCGCCCACCTGAGCCGTGTTTCTCTAAACAAATTAATGCATCTTCACAGCTGGTTACATGCAAATTTTTCATACAGCCAGGGATATATTATTGTATTTTGTAGCATAAAATGTTGATTGCATGGAAAGCTTAACCTGCTAGAATAATTCATAAAGGAAGTTAGATAATCATGATCTCAGTGACTGTTTGATGCAGCTATAGCTCAGCCCATGGAATATGTTTTCTGGACAGGAACACAAGGTCACCCCCCCCCCCCCCCCCCTTCTGCATGGATGCTCCTGGCTTCATCTTGTAGGCAGAAGAGGATTATAGCTGCTCAAGTGTATGCATCACTATGGCGATAGGAGCACATTTTTTGGAAATGTGTAAGTCTACATGTGGGTGTATGTGTGTGCCCGCGTGCGTGTGTTTGGGGGGGGGGGTTACTGTGTGGTATGGGGGTACACAGACCTGTACCCTATATGCACCTGTGGGTACTCTGTGGACTGTTGGCTATTGTGCCTGGGTAATTTAAGAATTTGAGTGCTCCTCCTTAAGGGGTGCCACAACCATCTGCTGAAAGCACAGAGACCGACACCTGAAGAGTCTGGCCATGCAATTTAGCTAAAGCAGTTGAAGCACACAAAAGGAATGTGTATGTGGATGCTATAGAAGCTGTGTGTGGATTACATTACATTACATTATAGGCATTTAGCAGACGCTCTTATCCAGAGCGACTTACACAGCATTTCTTTTGCATTTTATACATAGTATCCATTAATACAGCTGGATATATACTGAAGCAATGCAGGTGAAGTACCTTGCTCAAGGGTACAACGGCAGTGTCCGACCTGGGAATCGAACTGGCAACCTTTCGGTTACAAACCCAGTTCCTTAACCATTATACCACACTGCCGCCCGGATACTGGATACTATAGGGGCTGTGTGTGGATGCTATAGGAGCTGTGTGTGGATGCTATAGGAGCTGTGTGTGGATGCTATAGGAGCTGTGTGTGGATGTTATAGGAGCTGTGTGTGAATGCTATAGGAGCTGTGTGTGGATGCTATAGGAGCTGTGTGTGGATGCTATAGGAGCTGTGTGTGGATGCTATAGGAGCTGTGTGTGGATGTTATAGGAGCTGTGTGTGGATGTTATAGGAGCTGTGTGTGGATGCTATAGGAGCTGTGTGTGGATGCTATAGGAGCTGTGTGTGGATGCTATAGGAGCTGTGTGTGGATGCTATAGGAGCTGTGTGTGGATGCTATAGGAGCTGTGTGTGGATGTTATAGGAGCTGTGTGTGGATGTTATAGGAGCTGTGTGTGGATGCTATAGGAGCTGTGTGTGGATGTTATAGGAGCTGTGTGTGGATGTTATAGGAGATGTGTGTGGATGTTATAGGAGCTGTGTGTGGATGCTATAGGAGCTGTGTGTGGATGCTATAGGAGCTGTGTGTTGATGCTATAGAAGCTGTGTGTGGATGCTATAGGAGCTGTGTGTGGATGTTATAGGAGCTGTGTGTGGATGCTATAGGAGCTGTGTGTGGATGTTATAGGAGATGTGTGTGGATGCTATAGGAGCTGTGTGTGGATGCTATAGGAGCTGTGTGTGGATGCTATAGGAGCTGTGTGTGGATGTTATAGGAGCTGTGTGTGGATGTTATAGGAGCTGTGTGTGGATGCTATAGGAGCTGTGTGTGGATGCTATAGGAGCTGTGTGTGGATGCTATAGGAGCTGTGTGTGGATGCTATAGGAGCTGTGTGTGGATGTTATAGGAGCTGTGTGTGGATGCTATAGGAGCTGTGTGTGGATGTTATAGGAGATGTGTGTGGATGTTATAGGAGCTGTGTGTGGATGCTATATGAGCTGTGTGTGGATGCTATAGGAGCTGTGTGTGGATGCTATAGGGGCTGTGTGTGGATGTTATAGGAGCTGTGTGTGGATGCTATAGGAGCTGTGTGTGGATGCTATAGGAGCTGTGTGTGGATGTTATAGGAGCTGTGTGTGGATGCTATAGGAGCTGTGTGTGGATGTTATAGGAGATGTGTGTGGATGCTATAGGAGCTGTGTGTGGATGCTATAGGAGCTGGCTGCAGCATTCTTCACAGGCAAGGCCCTGTCTGAAGGGTACATATTCACTGTAAAACATGTCAGTGTATTTTATGGTAAATATTTTCATGTAAAACAGCGAAGGTATAAAATTGTAAATGGCTAAAATGTAAATAAATTCATTATTTACGGTGAAAAACCATAATGTAATAGATATACGGCCTGCTGTATACATGCTTAACTTATTCTTATCGTTATTTATACACTGTAAAACGATTTTTACATTTTATGGTAAAATACTGCCAACAGTACAATTGTTTGCATTTCAACTCTTTGCAATTTTATACCTTCACTATTGTACTGTAACATTCACAAACATTTTATATAGTGTACATTTACAGTGTAACATTTTTTTGCTTTAGTAACCTTCCAACTGTCACTAAACATATTGTGGAAAACTATAGTTGCACAGTATAATCAGAGTATGCCTTTGTGTGTCAGCACCATATTTACCATTGAGAACTTGGAGCAGTGCTCATTTAACACATTTCTGGAGATGAAAAATGACTGTGTGTGAGCTTTTCACTGCAGTCATGAAAGAAAGCCTTTAAGTGAGTTCTGGGATCTTGAGACTGCTTTCTATGGCTTTAAAACCATTTATCTTTTTACATGCAAATAAAACTTAAAAGAGCTGCTTACTGCAAGGCCCCTGGGGCACAGCAAGGCACGGATGAATAAGGGTGTGAGGAAGAGGAGGGATGAAGGCACCAGAATCGCAGCAGCAGCAGAGGAGGTGTTTGGTGATTGACAGGTGTCAGGTGTCGTCAGGGCTCATTCTAACATCTCTGTTACGCAACAGTACTGTCATGAGACATATTAATCAAAATAAAGGACACACACATTACAGACACGGCCTACAAACATAGCATGTGCTAAAAACATTCCTTCCCAGTAAATGCATTGCACACACACACTTACACACACACACACACACACACACACACACACACACACACACACACACGTTTGAGTTAAGTGTTTTCAAGACATCTTTAGTGTGGTAGATATTTAGATGGCCCAGCATGGTGGTGGCCATAACTTTAATTTAAAAATTCCATCTTGCTGGAATAATATGATTCCCAGGGATTCCAAGACACCACCTGACCACCATTTAGAAATGTGATTTAAATTAGCGTACACTAGCACAGAAAACTCAAATGCACATTCATATCAGTTAAGAAGATTATTAAACTGTTATCTGCTTCTTTTACAAAAGCTTCGCTTTAGGATTGAGGTCATGGGCGTTGCTATTTTTGTTACTTCAACATAGATGAGTTAACCATTCTAAATTAGGTGGGAGCACAGCCACTCATAATTACCCTTCATATCACACAAGTAAACGATTTTATTTGATTCTACTCAGCCCTGCAGCCAAAGATCTGATTGCAGCATCACCTAGTGTTTTCACTCGGTATTACACCAGAATGTTTGCCGCAGCCAGCCTGTGATATTCAGTTCAGGGGCTTGAATCATGAAGCAGGATTACTGAGGTAGCTGGAGTAAAACCCAGAACCCTCCCAAATCTGCAACATGGACTGAATTAAAAAGAACTGTTCCGGGTTTTACTCAGTGCAGTTATCCAGCTAACTCACTAATCTTGCTTTGTGAAATACCCCCCTGGTGTGGTATAACAGAATTTTAGAATGTTAGAAATGTTAGGATTGTTATCACACACCCTCCAAATAAAGGGGTAGGCGGAGGTTTTACATATTTGGTACCACAGCCAGAAATGATGCCTCTGGACACTGTGTTAAAGCCACCTGCATTGCACTGTAATAGGTGTCCATCCTTAACCCACTGGCAGTACTGTGGAGAGCATATAACTTTACATTGTTACTGTGAGTATTGAATGTACTTTTTATAGAGAAAATAAGCCTTTAGCTGTTGGCAGAGGTTCTGCATGTTAAAACACAAGAGCTTTTCAGGACCATGGACAGCATCTGTCTCACCTGCAACCATGCATTGCTGAAGCTGATTGGCAATCAGCTAAGAGGTTGTTTGTTGCCTTAATCAGGCCAAGCTTGTAAAGGCACAGTTGTGCTGTGAGAGTGGCTCATCTTTTACATTCACCCTTCCCATTCCCAGGGACAGTTTTGTTTAGTTAATTATTTTCTTATGATTGTAAAACCCAAAGGCCGATATTTTGTATTATTGTGCCATAAGCAGCATGTCACAGAAGGGGAATTAGGATGTGAACCTGGCTTGCTAAAGCATAGCATTAATTACTTTAGAGAATGAATGATGCTGACCAATGCGTGGTGTTCTCTTGTATATAGGTACTTATGCAAACTAAACCCACAAATGCAACGCTTGTTCTCATTGGACAGTACTACCACGCTGGATCACGTTCAAATTCCACTCGCTGATTTCCCTGGATGTGCGTAATGTTAAAAACTTGGCCAAAGATCTTCCTCCAAATAAAAGACTTCAAAGGGGTTCAAAGCGTTTCAAGTTGAAGAGACTGATCATGTTAGCACTACATACTCTTATTTATCGTAATGCCAAACTGACCAATCAGATGAATGCGAATCCCATATTTCACAGTTTCCTGTTCTATTCGACTATATTATTTGAAATAGTTATGCCCAGCAAAGTACATTTCATTTTTCTATACAGTAGTTCCATCTACAGCAAACTGTTACATGATGCATCACATGTATCTATTACATGTATGTAGATGACTTTGTAAACTGCTTTGGTACAATTGTAGACATGTTTTACTCATTAATATGTTACAATATAAAACATCCTGAAAGTACTTAATACATCCTGAAAGTACAAAATAAACATTATTCTTGTGCCCTCGTGACTGTGCTGATATCCAATCAAAATCCAGAAAACATGATTACTGCAATAAAGGCGTCTTTTTATACTGTATTCAGAGCACAAATCATTAAACCATTTATAGGATTAACTGAAAATACGAGATAAGAGGATCCATTTTGTAGATGGATAATTCAGTATGTTTTTTTGCCCAGCCAATCTGATTTAATATCAGTGTACTCAACTGATCAATTTATGACAGGGACACGCAAGTTTTCTGAGCACTGACCAAATAGAAAGAGCCAAGATAGTTATCATGAAAAGGAGAAAAATAGCTAATAAGATTTTGAAATAGATTGCCATGAGAAAATTAGTTCCAGCCCTTTTCAGTCTCCACAGCTGTATGTTCCTCTTTTGTCCAGCAGGTGGGGGTGTGATCAAACACATGATATTTTGTAAAAAATAGATTATTTGAAGTATCTAATCTAGCCACTAGATTAGTATATTGGGCCTGATATGCTAAGGCCTTTAGCATGTGCAATACCTTTTAGCACACCAATGATTGGTCATTGTATTTGTTTTGTACTAATCACTGGTTGTGTTACTAGTTTTGTGTGTGCTAAAATGTTTTGCACATGCTAAAGGTCTTATTAAATCAGACCCATAGTATCATCTAATCCAGCCAATACAGGATTCAAGACAAATTGCCATTGTTTCACTGCAAAAAGTTTTCTGCCTTTATTTTATTGAGGTTTAATCTTTTAAATTGTATTGGTGTCATAATTCTGCCCTTATCTCTTAGAGGATTGTAATACTAAGAATACACGTCATATTAATTGTGAACATGTTTCTTCTTTTCTTGTAGTTACTACCAGTACCATATTTTTCTAACATAGATTAAAGCGTTCTAAACAGCGAGATTAAAATATTTCCTTTATGCTAAAATATTCACCTTTTACATTGTCCTGTTTTTGAGCTCCTGTATGCCAACAGCTGTACTTCTACATTTTATTAAACTATGGAGCCACGCAAAGGGTCAAATTCTGATCCTTCAGAGGAAAGTTCATAGATGGAAAAGATAGATTAATAATGAGCCATGTGTAGAGAATAGACAGGAGAGGTCAGAGAGAAGGGGGGATACTCTATAAGACAGGGGGGTAATATGTACTGGGTTTCTTTAGAAGAAAAGCTCACCTTAACAATGTGTAATTGCACTGTCCCAAAATCCTAACATTGACTTGCTCTTCAAGTAATAAATACACCATAATATCTGCCTCTAGTTACAGCAGTAATAAGCACAGCTGCCACTGAGGGTGAAGCTAGCTAATGCATGATTGGACACGTGACCTGTCAGTATCACCAGAGATAGGCATTTTATTGAAATTGAAGATCCCATAATGAACTAGGAATCCCTGCAGATAATAGAGTCACCATGTGTGTGGAAAGACTGAGAAGCAGTAGTGAATGGTAAAAAGGGCATTTGTTTTTAAATAACTCATTTTATCCCCCCCAAACACACACACACTATTGAGCTACCTCTGTCTCCAGCCGGTTGGATATAATTATCACAGCTTAATATAAAAATGCATGGCTCCCCCCTTGCTTCTCCACCAATCAATTGACGCACGTCCTGCCAAGCCAGCCGTAGCGATCTCAGATAGACAATTCTGCTCACTGGATGCACCACTTAATCTTTAAATCTCACCCAAAGTCACCAGACCGATTCAGTGCAGCCGGTATATAACATATCATATTCATATGTACTCCTGCCATCATTGTACATACATACCTTTCAATTTCTGTGAATTATCTACATTTCTAATCATATATCCTTAGGACTTGTGCTACAGGATGGGTTTACATGTTGTGACTTTAGCGTAAAATGTAGGACATCCTTTCTTAGCCCCAGTAGGTGCACAGTCCTTTTGTCTGCACCTAACAAATTCAGTACAATGGGATCTGATGCAATAGCCTACTTTCTTGGCATTTCTAGGGTGACTAATTCCCTCCTGTCTTTTTTTCCCCGAGTAAGGCAGACAAAAATGGCAATGATTGATATCATAGAATCTATGGTTTAATTTCTCATTACTATTGTTCTTGCTATAATAATAAATTGTATTTTATAATCAATTCCTGTATTGGAATGCCTTTGCATTGATTTAAACTTGCCATCCACAGTCTAGTATTTCACTGCCCATTGTTTCTGCTTTTCATCATGTACGGCTGTTATACAAGGCAACGTGAGGAAGGCAGTTTCTCTCTCCACTTCTCAATTGTATAAAAAAGATCTGTTGGTTTTCTCTGTAATCACAAGAAAACATGTGATAGGGCAATGCCACACTTGTGTATGTCACACAAATCTCCCCACCTACTTTAAAGCACAACTAAACGTTGGCAGAACTTTGGGTTGTGTAGTTATCTGGCCATGATATGAATCCAAATGGTGGTGAAATATGTCCGTTAGTTGCTCTGTGCTCCCCTGGGGTGATAATCCAGAATAGGGTATTTGTGGATGTGACACTCATTGGTTTGAGGACAGCTGGTCGAATGAATTACCTAGCATGCTGAAGCTAATGATAGCCTAGCATTAGCTAGCATGCTGAAGTAGCATGCTGAAGCTAATGAAATGGCTGATAACCTAGGTAAGTATGTGTACCATTCCACAGGAAATTAACAGAAAGTTTTTCATGTAATCTGTGGTTTATATACTGTAGGGTACAGAGATTTAAAATGCAACAAGTATTTAGGCTTTTATGGACCAAGTACAATGTAGCTAAATCGGTTTCAGCACAACGGCACAGTAGGTGGAGCATATACACCTCTTATGGAGAGAGAGGCACCATCCACAGTGCATTGCGCAAGCAGACCAGTTTATTGGTGGAGGTGTGATCATGGTAAAAACTGATCTTATCATTGAAACTGATCTGGAGTCAGTGCTTGGGAAGTGAAATTAGACAGACAGACAGACAGACACACACACACACACACACACACACACACACACACACACACACACACACAATCTATCTCTCTTTAGATGTCTGCTTAAATATGTTATATCACACTGCATTGACTGGCACTCAATTCTATCCTCCAGCTATAAAACAATACAAGATTCATGATTCAAGATGTGCTTTCAAAAAAGCGCTCTGTGCCTAACCTCGCTCCATTACTGTACATTGAAGCACATGACCAGACAGGAAGAAGTCACTGTTTCTTCGCCCACGCAACCCAGGGTCCCTCAACCGCCATGGCGGTGACAGTTGTAAGATTAACTTTGTTAAGTGTCGACCCACTCATGCAAGCCAAATTAAATTAATGGAACAAATTTCCCTCCTAATTAAGATAAAAATTCATGTCAGCTGTAACCTTGCTGCACACTAATTACGTACAAATGATTTATCATCTGTTTCGCTCGGAATATTAATCTCCACCTCATTGATAACCGTGGCCAGTGTTAAGAGATGAGAGTTGATTAATAGTGACAGGCAGAGCGGTTGATGAGCTGCCCATAATCAACCAATAGGAACAGCCGTTTTCCTCCATTGTAGTTTCTCTGTTTTCATTGACTAACATTGCTATGTAATGTTCAAATTAACTGAATGAGTATTGTGCTTTTGTTAATGTGAATATTGCTACTAGGACAATAAGCAACAATTTTTGCGTGAAATAACTGTTTCCTAAATTCAGACATAAGGTGACCATGCCAAGAGATTCAGGTGCCTTCAAATGAAATGACGGTATTTTGTCGAATGCTGAATGAATGTAATTGGGGCTTTAGTCTACACTGGAAAATCAAAGCAGCACAAATAGGCGAAGGCCTTTTTTAATATGATATTTCATCACTACCCTGCATATGCTTTTATTGTGACTGAATCTCTCCCAAAGCATGAGAAACTGGTGCCGCACTGGCCTTGGACTCCAGTTAGTCATGTGTGGATATGCTGAGCACAGCAGCTTGTAGATGAATGGGTCACGCTTTATAGTGATTTTACATCCGTGGTGATTTCCAAGGGCTTTTCAAGGACACATCTGACTATAAAAAAATATATTGTTATAAATTTAAAGTGCCCTCAATGTGGTTTTGGTGTTCTATTTGATTTTATATTTCTTATTGAAATGTTTATGCCTTCCTATTATGAAATATATCCGAAATATAAATATTATATTTCATGGATTAATTATAGTATTATCTCTGCCTGTATCTGTGTTTTTGGTCCTATTCTGTAGAGCACATTTTAATATTTTAATATATGTGTAAATATATAATTGCATAATATGTCGTAATTGCAGTTGCACGTTTCAAAATGAGTTTCAGGTTTATATATTTTAGAAGACGTGGAATACAACTTACCACATAGTAGTTCTTTAAATTTTTTAGTTGGAATTTTTATCAAATTACTTTTTTTATGTGGGTATTTTCAGTATGATCATCAATAAAAAGGTTACAGAGATGAAATGCCGTTCCACTACTCAGTGATCAAATCGAGTTTATGAATACATTCAGCTTTCCCAAGAGAAGTTGGGTGAAATTGCCCATAATTCTCTATTAGATCGTGCCTCGTGTCTTTCCCCTCAACTGAATCCTCATAGCTGCAAGAATCTAAAGATGTTTAGCACAGCTCCAGAACCTGTCACAATTATTTAGGACAATTTCTTGATCTGCCTTAGCTCAGCGGATGAGGGAGTGCAATGCTAAATATTTCTTCTGATACAATTTAAATATATATATTTTTAAGATCTTGCTTATTTAATGCATAAATAAATAATTATATTTCAATCAATATTTTACAATGTAATGTCCTCAGCAAGTTTTCATGTATGGGTTTTGTGTACACATCTCTACTTGTTATCCATCTATGAAAATCCTTTGTTTGAATAAATTGATCACATACTTCAGTTCTGTTCTCATCTTTTTGTCAGTCACTTTCATACCCATATCCCAAAAAATAAATTAATAAAACAACAGTTCAAATATTATTCCATATGTATAAATTCGACCACTGGGATCAACTATCCACACTTAACCCATCGGCTCCTCCCGAGAAGCAACATCTCTGCCCCGGATAATTTGTTCCTCTCAATTTACTTGCTTATGCTTTTAACACCTGTTGTGTCACAGGCACATCATTTGTTGTCAAAAAAGAGGTCTTACACACGAGGGGTGAAGTGTTAATTAAAAACAAACAGAATGTTACGTGGCCCATGGTCTGAGAGCTGAATCCCTCAATGGGGCAAAGGGGGGGATCACTTCAGCAAAAAGAGTTTCCCCCTTGAGATATATCCTGGGGTTATGACAGCAGGGGGAAATAGTGCTGATAAGGAAGAAGGCCTTCGATACCAGGCTGAGTGGAATGATGAATTGGGTGCCTGGCTGTATTCACTTATCATCAGGGACCTCATCCCAGGCCTTGACATGTAATTGTGGAGTTGCTTTCTCTGTCTCTTTCTGTTCCTCTTTGTCCTCCCGGCTCTTTCACAGACTCTTTCCTGGCTCTTCCACACCCTCTCCAGGGGTTTCAGCATAGGCTGACTGGACCTTACAACACGTATATATTGTAAAGCCTTATGTTTATATACATTTTCCTAGCAGTAAAACTCTTATTTATTTACTTTTTAAAATATGATTTCAGTTTTAGTTTATGTTTTCAATTTGCCAGACAGTTGCAATGAAGCGATGTGCAATGAAGAATATTTTAGATATTAAGAATGTTTCTGGTGACATGTCAGCTTCACAATTTCAGCACAGAAAATTTGGAGGTTCATGGTGTAAAACAGTAGTGGCTCGTGGGTCTTATCACATGGGAGGCAAGCACCATATATAATCATAGTTAAAAGGATCAAACTGAGCAGAAACGGACAGAAACCCTCTTAAAACATAAATTTAAATAGTAATGATCGGTGTACAAATTAATAAAATGGGTTTTGTTTTTTTTCCTTTCAAACTTTCAAGCGAGTGTTTTCTCTCTCTGCCTCCTATGACCAGCCACCACTCCACCAATAACACTCTTCAAAAACATCCAAAGCAGCATGAGCAGAGATGTTAACACCCTCAATCGTTCACCTTTTCCTTAAACAGGAATCATATGTTCTACTTTGTGGAGTACTAGGCATGATTTTGTAAAAAAAAAAAAAATTCTCAGTTTTTTTTCTGATTAACAACACCTGCAAATTTTATATTTCACAATTACACACCTATTAGTTCTCCACTGAATCATAACATAAGAGTGCAGCTTATGGTGAATTCTTCTCTGATCTCTTAACCTTCTGATGTTCACACAGAAGATTTTACCATTTTTGTTACCTTTATTTAAAGGTAACAAACTAACTGAAAACATATTTTCTTGCAGTGATGACCTGGGAAATTAAATTGAGTTGCCAGATACAGAGTCAGTTTTTTTAAATTGTTGTTTCATCTGGACACTGAAGCTAACACCACTATGTTGGATCTTTATGTTCCAGTGAGAGGCTGGTCATTTAATCTAAAGGACCAATGAGAATTCCACCCATGCTGAAGCATGGCAAGGTATGTATAATGTCTTGCATTTAACCTTTGACTTCAATGTTGGGAGTTTTTTTGTTTGTTCCCTGTTTATATTGTTCTACTTTGTAATCACACGGTCAGATCCACATTTAAAGCTTACATGCAAAGTATTAGCATGATTAGTTGTTTAGTATCATTAGTTGATTCTATACATGGTATTACAGTGTTACTGCTACAATTTGTTGGATTATGTGTAGAACAAGGGTGGGTATCTTTGAGTAAGTTCGCTAACATAAAAACATATGCAAGTATATTCCGTTTTGTGGGGAAAATAACACTACACATATAGTAATGACTTTCAGCGTCTGAAATGCGTACAATCTTGTTGAAAATAATTTCTTAAAATAATCCAATCCTAAATTTAGGAAAGTGAAATGGCGATTGGTCACAGTTTGCTTCATACAATGGAATACTTTTTTTCTTTCTATTCTTTTGGCAGTCTGGAGTGCGGAGCAGCATGCTGGATGCGTATGTTTTTTTTGTTGTTTTGTTTTTTGTAAATGTTGCATGTGCAATACATATCCAGTGCACCGCATTTTTTTAAATTGTAGCTAATTTCAATTTAAAATGTATTTGGCAGAGGCTCTATTTTGTGTATTTTGCGTCTGAACACGTTATATAGGTTACTGTTTGTTTACTATTATTTTGTAGGCGAATCCCAATTTGGACAATACGACGGATTTGCTCTGGGCGGCTACGTCATTGAACTTGATTCTCATTGGACATACAGGCGTCCAATGGCCTTTGAATGACACGCAGCACTGGAATGAAGATACAAGCGACTGGTTGTCGACGTTAGCTTGTTGGCTAACTTGTTATTTTAAACAAACCTTTAGCGTGACCTCCCATTCCTTTAGGCGAGGTGCTCTTTTAATAACATGCCATGTGTAATGTGGCTGAGGAAAGCAAGTTTTAACTCTTTGAAAAGAGGTAAGTACAGAGGGGGCAGTTATGAATAGGTAACGTAACGCACGTATTCCACGTTAACGCGCAAAGCTATCGTTAGCCTGCTATACAAACACCTGGGAAATCCCATTGCACTAACGTTACACAGCTGCTGGTAGTTGTGATGCCGTTCGTAAACTATTTTTACTTGACTAATGTGAGTTATCTGTTGGCTAGCTAAGACAACTTGTGTACAACAACCAACAAAGCTGTCATTTTGAAATGCCTTGAGACTGGCTGGCAGTGAGTGAGGCCTGTTTGGCCTGTACTTTCTGTTAGCCACCTAGCAGCTAACCTTACTGCAGTAGGCGATGTGCTACAATGTAATGGTTTCTGACTTCCTTTGCTGTGTAACTTTCGTCAGCAAATTTAACGTTACACAATTAAATCCGTAACGTTACACAATATTGAATACGTTGTTAGCCATCAGGCCCGCAGCATATTGTTAAATTGGGTTACTGTTAGTCGTAGATTTTCAATTTCGCTTTCTTCCTAACGTTAGATTACAAATGATTCCTAGCTGTCGTAAGAGTCACTAGCTAACGTTTGATGGCAAGCTAGCATTTTAAACGTCAGCGACAATTGGCTAGCTACCTAGCTAACGTTAGCTTTCTTGGTTGAGAAATTGGACATTATTGGGGGATAGCTCATTTGAATAACCTGGTGAACCACAGCTAGGTAACGTTACAGATCTAACGTCATTCTTTGTTGATTCCAATTGCTCTTGTTTTGTTAATTAAGACCCAAACACTATTTCTCATACGCACACAATCGGAATCCTACATGCACAGTTGGCCAAGATAACCACCTAGTTGTATGTTGAACGAGCTGTAATAGTACTTGAATGTCTGCCTTTGAACTGCGACTTAAATTTCTGTGTTTTGTATAAAAAATGTTCTCAGGTATTTTTTTGTCTAGAGAGGGTCTTTATCCAGGTCCTTCTGTTTCTTACATGACTACTGTAAAGTTGAAAACTACTGGTTTTGTTTGCAAGTCTAAATGTATTCAGAAAGAGAATAAATATTAGGTGAACTTGGTGTATGTGTATTGACCACATGTACATTATCTTAACTGTACATTATCTTAACTGTACATTTGTAGCGAGGATGGCGTGTCCACTAGTGTCACAAGTCAGACTCGGATCAATCGTTTGTTCATTATATAATTCTTAAAAGCATGTTTGTCATTTTAGGCCAAACGTGTGGTCCGGTCTACAGCAAGCGCTCTGGCGGCTAGGCACTTTTTTATGCCTGACATCAGTGTCAGTTTCTGACAGCTATGGCGGAGGTGAACGGTCAGCCTGCTTTGACGCCCCGTGGTCCGTACATAGCGGTCATCACCAATCGGACCACAAACATGGTCATCCGCGGGCTCATGCTGTTTTCCGTGGGCGTCTTCCTGGCGCTGGTGCTCAACCTGCTGCAGGTCCAGAGGAACGTCACCCTCTTCCCGCCCGACGTCATCGCCAGCATATTCTCATCCGCTTGGTGGGTGCCTCCTTGCTGTGGCACCGCCTCGGGTACGCCTCCTTCCCTCTCATCTTTAGCTGGATATTAAGTCATATAAATATTATCAGGGCATGAAATGAACTGTTTCACCCACTGCTCAGAGTGGCTTGTGGATTCTGAAACTCACAAGCCATTTTCAACATTCTTCCAGCCATATTACCTTTTATTACAATATAATGCAACCTGGTTGGTTACCTGCTAAAGTGGCTGCTAGAGTAGAAAATCTTACCAGCCACAATAAAGGTTTAATAGCATTTGGCTGGTGACTGGTGTTAATTTAATTTCACTCCCTGATTATTATGTTTATTTAGTTTATAAATAAACTAAAATAATGTTACTTTTACCACATGGACAGAATTCAGTGATCAAGCTTGATCTTATGCGTTAATGAATGCAAAGTTGTTGTTTTCTTTACTTACACAAGGTTATTGTCCATTAGGGCTGCAACAAACGACTATTTTAATAGTCGACTAGTCACCGACTATTGAAACGATTAGTCGACTAGTCGTTTATTTGTGGGTGTTTTTTTAAATAATAATAACCGGGTTAATTGCATGAATATAAAATGGCTCTTATGGTATTTAGCCATCAGCTTTTAAATTTAGCAAGACAAGAAAGAACAAACTTCATTCAAAAATGTGTCTTTTAATAATAAACTTGCTGCTACAAGTATATAAAAAAAACTATAAATAAAAAGATCTGTATAGTGTGTAAACTATAAATAAAACTGTGTCCATTGTTTTAAACAAAGACGGGCAAAATGATAAAAAAATAAATAAGTTCTGTAAACCAAGGACAGGCAAATAGCAGCAGTAAAACAGTACAGACCATTCTGTTGCAAGTAGGCCTAAAAATTCTGTAAACCAAGGACACTACAGGCACAAAACGTGTTTTCTCCATGGACCGTTGCAGCCCTTTGACTAGCTTCAGCATTTTGTGATGAAAAGAATGAAATAAAAATGCGGATCTCGTGAAGCATATTTCGTTTCCATTAGGCTACATTTTCTGAGTCTACGAGACGTTCAGGCTACTAAAAATCAGTTCCACGTCATTTGCAGATTTCTCAAAATGTTGACCAGCGCATTTTAAATATAGGCTACGCAGCTGATTTTATTATGCGGCCGCATTTTGATAATTCCCCATAGGTTTTAATGTAAAATGCGCTGCCGAAATAGGCAACCTATTTTTTAAAATGCGGACAGTGTGAACACGCCCTTAGGCTACATAGCCTACCGTACCTCGTTCAAATGCGGAATGATTGTCTAAAAAGATGGTTAGGTCATAACAGGTAGCTAGCAATTAACTTGAAACAATAGAATACCATCTTGCCAGCTAGCCTACGCTGGCTAACCAAGTCAACCAGCCGCAATTACGTTCATGCCGACAATACAAAATTAGGTAGCCTATTCGACAGGCGGAGGATAACCAACTGAGGCTATAGGTAGGGCGGGGGGAGATATTAATTTCACCGTAGCCTAAATAGGCTACAGTTTTTTTGAGTAGCCTATAGCGAGCCCATGTAGCCTAGGCTTTGGTTGTAAAGTCGGTAACGGGAGACAAACATTTTTTTTATCTGACCAAAAAACATATTTCAAGTGAATTAAGTCACTGACTCACTGGCAAATTAGCTACAGCATTAAAAACAAAAAACGAATCACGCATAGGCTATCTTCGCTTAAATAATTAGCCTATCAATATGACGTGAAAATGTAGGCTAATCTTCAGGAGTGTTTTAATTTTAAACACATAGGCTAGCCTAATTTATAATTTTTTAAATTGACATTAACAGAGAGAGAGAGTCCAGAAATGCTCCGTGATTGTTATGGTCCTTAAGCGTGACTGCCGCTTCGGCTTCCATTTCAGCCTAATGTGAAGTGAACTTTCAGTCAGGTAGCCTATATGCTCTGTGGCACGGTGGCACTTTCAAAACACGCTCTAGGTGGCACGTTCTCCGATCATTAACTGTGCAACTGTGAGTGGAAACTTTCAAACATATTATTATTATTTAAAAAAAATAATTTGTGGTGAAGCGGTGATCAGCTTGACTCTGCGGTGGGCGTGACCCGCGGCAGCCCTACTTGACGCTACGGCGCAATGTGCGCATGCGCGACTATTCAGGCGACTACGACTATTAAATTCGTCGGTGACTATTTTAGTAGTCGATTATCGTCGACTACGTCGACGAATCGTTGCAGCCCTATTGTCCATTGGCCAGGGTAAAGGGCAAATGTACGCAAGAAAAGGGCAGAATTATTCTAAGTAATCAACGATGCTAGTTTCCGAGGCTGGACGCAAGTTCATGATCAAAGTCCCAGGTTTTAGCTTTGCTTGCATTTTTGTCACTCTGCATTGACCATTTAGAACCAAAAACCTCCGCTTACACAATTGTTTGCCTTGCTATTTGCATATATGTCCAGTTACTGTACTTCAGCCTTACTTTTTGTTTATTTTAGAGAGAGGATCATTTTGGCATGGTATTTACTCTGTATCATTGCTTTTTCAAACTACTCAAATCCTAATTTTAGGAGTCTGATAAGACTTGTTGAATTAGTTTAAATATTTGACTATAACCGACCGTTCACCCCCAGATTATTTATAACTGTTAAAAATAGTTTCTCTCGCCAAATGTGTTTGCTGTTGATATTTTTGACAAAGGAAAGATGTCAGTTTGAGCTCACAGTATGTCACAGTATTGTTTCTGAGATAAATATTGAGTCACCACCTTTGTTCTCCCTCGCCCTCTTGTATGTGTGTATGCAGCGATGATCGGCTTGCTGTACCCCTGCATTGACAGTTGCCTGGGCGAGCCCCACAAGTTCAAACGCGAGTGGTCCAGCGTCATGCGCTGTGTGGCTGTCTTTGTGGGCATCAACCATGCCAGTGCCGTATCCTTTCTACCGTGGGTACCTGCCTTCCGCACGTGACAGACGGCCAGTTAATGCTTAGAGGAAACGAATCTCAAGTTTATTACCGGAAGTTAAAACGCAGCTACATTAATTGCCTTTTCAATTCTTGATATCGGTGCCTCTGTGTCCCAGGCACTTTTTTAATGGAGCGTGTAGCCCTGTTCTCATGATCTGGCACCTGCAGGTTTCTCTCTCCCTTTGCTTTCTAGTAAAAGCTATGCTGAAGACTGCCAGTAATGAAATGTATTTATTTTATTTAGCGAGAAGGGACAATGCACACCAGCCAACTTGTCTGCAATTAGCATCAATGCATAGAGGGCCAGAGTTTAACCTGCTACTTCCTTGGAAGTAGTAGTAGCAGTAGAACTGTAGTTCCTTGGAAGGGGGTTATGGTACACTACAGACAACATTTTTAATGTTAGCATGAAAAAGCAAAAAGAAAAAGATTTTAACTTGGATGATGCTGAGAATCACTCCCAGAACGGTCATGTTTCAATAAGACCATCTGGGTGTAGATATAAGCTCTTCTGTTTATGCACATTGCTCCAGAAAGTAGATGTGCACGTAGGCAACACTGAATGTGGTGGCCATGCATCAGAGTGTTTCTGTAGTACTTTCAGGTGCTTTCTTTGTGGGCGCAGGTGTCATTTATACTCTTGGGTTTACCTTATCTGTAGTGACTCGTCTGCCATCTAAGTTCCTTAATTGCAGCAATCAGAAGGTGGATTTTGCGAATAATGTGCAGCTCTCTTTGACCTTGGCTGCCCTGTCCATCGGGCTGTGGTGGACGTTCGATCGTTCGCGGAGCGGGTTCGGACTAGGCGTTGGAATCGCTTTCCTGGCAACCCTAGCTACCCAGCTCCTGGTGTACCATGGAGTTTTTCAGTGAGTATGGGCATGACTTTTAATATGCTGTAAAAACCATGAATCCCTTTAACTCATTCAGTGCCGCGGGCGACTTAAGTCGACAAAAATACAAACGGTCTAAAGTGCCGAAAGCGACTAAAGTCGATGTCAGCCATTTTTACTCAGCTACACCGGTAAAGAACCGGGAAAAATTAAACTATGACCAATTTAAAATTACGTTTTTATTTTAATTTTTTGGTTTTTATATATACATGGTTCGTACCAACACGTTTCTGCACCAGTGACCAAGAATATAAAGAAAATTGAACACAAAATCAAGTGGGCAATATAACAAAATACCACTGTCTCAGTAACGGGAGAAAATGAACAAACGCACTTGATCATCGCTGTATCTCTGCAGCGCGAGTAAATTACACAGTATCAAAACCAAATTGACATAAATGAAAGCTCCGCTGTAATGTAATTGGCGTTACAAAACTTGTTTCGATTTGTTTGCCTTACTCCCCTAGCTTTCTGTCGTTCCACGGTCGTCTGGTAAACGATTCAGTCACAAACAGTCAATGAGTTTTATAATATCCCTGTTCTTTATATTATAATATCCCTGTCCCTGTGACTTATATTGAATAATTCTCTGATTTACACTTATTTCCCATATCTCCTCCAGTGACCATTGTTTTGTTGGTTTCGTTTTTAATTAGTTCCTCACACCACAGATTTTAGCCTATGTTATTTTTGCCTCAGGATAACTGTTTCTGTTTGAAACGGTTGATACAAAGTAACTCACGTGGACAGCTCGTTTGTACATATCTATACAAATGAGCAGTGATTATGTTTATTGTTCATTTTTACATATCTATAGTTATGCAAGAGCTGATTTTTATGGAAAACAGTTTTCACTATTATTGCACATCACTTGTCATGTAAGAGTCATGTTAACCAAACTAAGAAGCACTGAAAATAAATTATATTTCCATCAATATTGTTTGACGTTGTTCTAACATTGTGCTAATTAGTGCCATCTATTCTCATTAACAAAAATTCTGTTGAATAGGTAAAGTAATGCACTTTACTAAAAGTTTTCACATTGACAGGATCAATCTAAAATTTTTTTATTTTGGCAGCCATATTGGCATGGCACTGCTGAGGCTTTGTGTTCCAGAACATTCTGGCATTGAATGAGCTAAATGGGACATGAAGCATGTGGTAATGTGGCTCTGGGTCTTTGTTTTTAATTAATTAATTTTTTATTAAATTTTTTTACCTTGGATAAGATATGGCCCTCCTATTAAATTCTCTAATTGACCTGTATTTGCTAGAAAATTTTATTTAAAATAGAAAAAAAGTTTGCTTTTCTTGCACTAGGGCGCAGCCATCTTGGAACAACCTAGGTTGTGACGTCACTAGGTTGGTTTATCTTGCCTGCTCAATGTATTCCTATGGGTAAATAGACTTTCAATGAGTAAAAAGCAAACAAACCAGAGCCACATTACTGAATGCTTCATGTCCCCTTTAAATAGTCTTTGTTTAGCCATGGTTCAGACATTTAAAAAAAATAATAATAATAATAAAAAGCCACTACAACATAGATCTCTCTCAAACAAAAACTTGTATCTAGTCCGGTACTATACATGCATGCATTATAACCATGCCATTCACATACCTGCATGCATTATAACCATGCCATTCACATACCTGCATGCATTATAACCATGCCATTCACATACCTGCATGCCTTATGGTGTTTATGTGTCCACACGTAGAATATAAACACTCTTTTTTTTTTTTTTTTTTTTTTACAGCGTTGTTTATTCCTGTGATTTTTTTTTTGTCTCAAGGTATACGTCTCCTGATTTTCTCTACATACGCTCGTGGTTGCCCTGCATCTTCTTTGCGGGTGTGATAACAATGGGAAATATAGGACGTCAGCTAGCTTTGGTAAGACGTTGCACGTGTGTCTGCAAATGAACCGATGCCACTGAATGGACCATTTTGTAGCACAAGCTTGTGTGGGTTAGGTTTCCCTTCTACCCATGGCTTAGGGCCTATATCAGGGGTTTAAAAGGTCCTGTGTGTGCAGGATTTTTCTCTGGGGGGAAAAAAAAATCGATTCGGCTCCTCGGCCTGTTCATCAGAACTTCAGCGCTTTATTGAACTTATTTATTCCCCTGTGGTGACATTACCAGTTTAGAGATTACTTTTAAACCTTTAACACACAAAAATAATAATCACCTAGTTCTCCTAACTCTCCCACCTCTGTGGTCTCCTGGTCATTCTGTAGTTCGATGACTTTTCTGTATGCACTTACTGTACGTCGCTTTGGATAAAAGCGTCTGCTAAATGAATGTAATGTAATGTAATGTCATGTCATAGTTAGTCAATGATCTACCTGCTGAGCCACTCGGTAGCCCATCCAATAAATAAATACATTTCAACATTGATTGATCGTGGCTGTAGGAAATAGCAGGGTAGTGCTGCTGCATGTATTGGTTTGAGTTTCAGTCATTGTTTTTGTCGTTGGTAACAATCTTGGAATTGTTGCTGATTTATATCTTTTGTAATGATTATTTTTTGTGCCTTTTGTATGCGTTTCTGACTGTGACAGTAGTTCCACTCATTTACAGTTTCAGTGCTAATCGCATGGATTTCATACAAGTCTCATATTTCTTCTTCTCTCTTTCCAGTACGAATGCAAAGTTGTTCAAGAAAAGCCACATCAAGACTGACAAAGCAGGAAATATTCACACTTTGATTGCATTTTAAATGGGTAAAATGCCAAATTGCTTGTGTATATGTGTATATATACTATTCATGTCTCGACTGAATAGTGTAATTGCAGGAACTGCAGTTTAGCTTCTTGTGTTTGGTAACCAGTGCAATCTGTGATTGCTTCTTTACCATTATAAAATGGCTTAAGCCTAGAACTCAATATGATGTAATGAGTCTACCTGTCTCATGGTCTCTGTTTTTTATGGAGTCATGGCGCACAATTTTTGAGATTGGGGAGTTGTATCTGTCACCACGCAGTTATGTTCATGAGTATTAACAAACAATCTTGCACATTTCTTTTTTTTTGGCTTTTTGAGTTTTTAAAGGTTAAACGCAAACTAATTTGGTGATCTTCAAAGTCGGGTACCATTAGAGGCTATTTTTTAAAACTAATACTGATTACGATATCTGTTGTGGGATGGCTGTGTTTGGATGGATTAAGTGGATAGTTGTGTTCTGGACGTTGCTCTGTGAGCTCTACTTTTACCCCTGTGTGCTCACTGCCTTCATGATCATCACGTGTAGTTAATGTGTCTCTTCAAAGCTCAGTCATCACTATGTTTTAGTTCTTTGGGAATGGCTCTCTCGAAATGGGTACTAAAAGATTCCATTGGTGAATGGTCATTTTATGTTGGCTATTCGTCCGCTATCCTCGTTTGCTTAGTTTATGAAACCTGGCACTCTGAAATTCTGCTTAAAAGAAAAAAGTCTGAAGAAACGGAGCCATAGCTGATGGGCGTTTGAAAGAACAGTTATCGTAGCTCATACGCACCTGGTACATTACAAGATCTGTTGCATTTGTTGCAATTTATGAATTGTACATTGCTAATAGCAAGTCAGTTGCTATTATCGGTGTGAAATTATGGCTAAAATCAAGTGTTCTAAACTTCCGTTTTTTCATAGACTCGGGACGAGGTTTTGTTTGCTACGTTGTGCCAAACTTACTTTCTCCACAGGTTTGTGTGCTTTTTTCCCCTTCAATTTGGCTTTGGCTATGGAAATGAGTGTGCTCAGGGGAATATATTTATTGCTTGCTTCATCAATTCATCTTGGGGAATATAGGTTTATGGGGAGTATATTTGGAGTTCCCCTGAATAGTATAATGGCTTGATCTTAGTATTATACTACAGGGGTGCACGCCTTGGTCCGGAAGACCCAGAAATATTTCAGATTTTTGGATCCAACTGAGCTTCAGCGCACATTTTGATAGATTCTTAAGTCATCCAGCGCATGGTCACGGTGTTTATTGAACCTAACAGTTACACTATAGGGTGAAGGTTTTAGATTGTACAGAAACCATACACATCACTGACGCACCAGACCTACCATAAGAGATGGTATTCAGCGGGTACAGGCGCTGGGAAATGTGTGTATCCAGCCTCTTATTCAGTGATGGGTGGTGTGTGTGAATTACAGGGCCTGATTTTTCTCTCTGGCTTGTATTCATTTTTTTATTTAAGATGTAAAGAGAGGAGCTGCTGCTAATCTTTCTGTGGGCATGAAATAGGCACAAACAGTGTTAAAGCAATACCTTCACCAGAATCTCACATTCCAGCACTGGTACACATATCTCATTATTATATGAACAGCCACTGTTCAGCTGGCCACTGTAATTGGGGTTGTCCATCACAGGTTAAATGGAAGTAGGAATCCTTCTCTTGATCTGAGGGATGTCAAAAAAAGAAGGGAGGGCCTTATGTGTATGACAGCGGAAAATGCTGTTTTGTTTAAAAAATGAAGGGAAATGGTTTAAATATGGATTTATTTTCAATCAAATTCTAAACATAAATGATCCACGTTAAATGCTTATTGTTTTTTGTTTTTTTCATTCGGAAAAGGATTTTCCTTTTATGTAGCCTATTCATAAATTTGAATAATTTGGCCACTTTGGTGGTGTTTATTATTATTATGTTTTTATTCTCATTAGTGTGACAAAGAGAGTGGCAGCAAACAGGCATGTGAAATACTCCAGCTGTGATATGCTGTGGTCCTGTGGTGATCAGTGGAGCGGTGGCAGAGGGAAGCCACAGACTCACTGGTCCTGTGGTCATCAGTGGAGAGGTGGCCGAGGGAAGCCACAGACTCACTGGTCCTGTGGTCATCAGTGGAGAGGTGGCCGAGGGAAGCCACAGACTCACTGGTCCTGTGGTCATCAGTGGAGAGGTGGCAGAGGGAAGCCACAGACTCACTGGTCCTGTGGTCATCAGTGGAGAGGTGGCCGAGGGAAGCCACAGACTCACTGATCCTGTGGTCATCAGTGGAGAGGTGGCCGAGGGAAGCCACAGACTCACTGGTCCTGTGGTGATCAGTGGAGAGGTGGCCGAGGGAAGCCACAGACTCACTGGTCCTGTGGTCATCAGTGGAGAGGTGGCCGAGGGAAGCCACAGACTCACTGGTCCTGTGGTCATCAGTGGAGAGGTGGCCGAGGGAAGCCACAGACTCACTGGTCCTGTGGTCATCAGTTGAGAGGTGGCCGAGGGAAGCCACAGACTCACTGGTCCTGTGGTCATCAGTGGAGAGGTGGCAGAGGGAAGCCACAGACTCACTGGTCCTGTGGTCATCAGTGGAGAGGTGGCAGAGGGAAGCCACAGACTCGCAGCATTCATTGTTAATTCATGTAGCTCTTTGCAGTCTCATCTTTATCTGATGACTCCATTAATTGGATGGTTTTTTGTTCAATTCTTATCTTCTGGAACTGAAATGTATGCAATAAATAAATTTTAAAAAAATCTCTTCGATTCAATCTTTAAAGGGAGATGGAATTTGGCATGGTCATAAGACCTACCTGAAATCTTTCTGACAATGTATTCTCTTGACTTTGAAGACTTGATGATGCAAGAAGTATTTTCAATTCAGTTGCTACACATTTTTCCACCTTATTTTAGTATAGAACAAACAAAAGGTTTTAAATGTACAATTGAACTGCGGTCTCGTAAATAGTGCAGTTAACTATTTAACTAGTTGTGTGTGTGTACTCGCATGCGCTTTATCTTTGAATTGAGGGGCTATTTATTTGAATACTATAATTTAGCTCAACACCTCACTAGGACTAATAGAAAACACTTAAGGCTGTGTCCGAATCAGAGCCCTATCAACTGCGTCCTGTGTGCGAGCATACTGTGTACTGCATACTGTTTAGTGACATGCAGTATGCAAAAAAATATCCTCCATACTATTATCAGCGAAAACCGGGAAATAAGGCAAGTGCGCATGGCCCATGATTTTAGCGTTCTGCCCAAAGTATATAGTACATGTGAATGAGCACAAACTGCATCCCGCATCTGCTGTTCTGATGCAGATTAATGGTACAGGCCTGTTCCTGCCTGCTCTTACTGTGACGGGTAATTAAGATAAATAATCTGCTCTTGACCGTATAGGAAGCCATTGTTGCCCTTTTATGATGCGGCTATAATGGAGGCATTTATTTTGTTGGAAACAAAGCCCCACATGAGCCATTACCTGGGATATGTTGGGTTTCACGACATTCTACTGGGGCAATAGTAACGTATCGTTATTCACTAATCTTTGTTCGCCCATATCTGATTTGAATTTGCCTCGTTTTAGCAAATTAGGGTAATTGGGCAAGGTTGAGAGCACTGTAGAGTTGGTGGATTTATTACATGACTTGTTAAAAAATAGCCTACAAACCCAAACAGTGGCTAAATCCCGTTCTCTGGACTTGCGGACTCAATGGCGTGTTCTTGTCAAGTCCGTGAGCGTTTAGGGCTGATCCATTGCGAAAAAGCATTTTTGGAAAGTGCTCTTGTGCAGAGTGTTCACACCCACCTCTTGCCCTTTTTGCAAGTCCGCATCAGTGTAGGCTTGCCTGCCCCCAGAAATACGTCATTAAAGTCTGCAAGTCCATGAGTCCAGAAGGCTCAGTTTGGGATTCAGCCTGTAACTCCCTCAACCCGTGGCAAAGTGTGCTGTTTGCATCAAAAACTGGTTATTCCCATCTAGTTATATTTAAAATAAATTGAATGAAACGGTTACAGGGCTGTACGTTAACTTTTTTTGCACATAGCACTGGTCCTACAGAGGTTGATAGGCCAAAAACTTGTAGCGCGAGTCTAAACGTCTCTAAAATCTCTAAAAACAACCACAAGTAATCCAGTTCATCACTTAAACAGGTATGTGACTATGTTGCATACAGGGCACACAAAATCCAAACCTTAACAAGAAATGTTTTCAGACAAACATTTTTTCTTTATTTGCCCATAATGGTAAATTGCAGGGGCATAACAACTGTATACAAGACATCAATATGTTACGCTTCAAATTAGCAGTGCAAATCTCAGTTTAAATTCATATCATCATACAATATTTTTTTGAGTTCAGAGCTTAAGGTGTTTAGTAGCTCTTTGTGGAAAATGTAGAATGTGTATGCATTTTCCCATTAAAGGTATACTATGTAGTTTCAGAACACCAGATGGCGATATAGAGCACGTAGGAGATCACGGTCACGCTGATCAAGCTGTCCTAAATGAATAAATGTCGTAAATTAGTTAACAGAGGCTAATCTGTAACGTTAGCTACATCCATTCTCACACACACACACACACACACACGTTAATGTGATGGTTATATAAGACAAAGATTTCCTGGTTTCCCTCGAATTGTCCACCATCAATATGCTAATGAACTAAATGGAGGTGACCATCAGATAGGCTATATTGTGATACAAATGTTCAAGAGAAATGGTAATGACTGTTAGTTAAATAAATATGCTAGCCAGCTCGTGTTCCCAAATCAACATTAAGCTTGTTTGATTGCCGTTATTTGAGTGCCAGCTAGCTAGCTAACGTTACACAGCAACTAGCTGATCAGAGTCAGAGGTTGATACAAACGTCCAAATGTGTCATGTAAATTACATCCCTGCACCAGCAACAAAACAAGAGCTGCTTTTCCTCGTCATAAGTTAGTCGAGGGAAATCCTTTTTCCACTCTGGATCTCTGTGTGATCCTGTGTGGGAAAAGCCCTGTGTGATCCTGTGTGGGGAAAAGCCCTGTGTGATCCTGTATGGGAAAAGCCCTGTGTGATTCTGTATGGGAAAAGCCCTGTGTGATCCTGTGTGGGGAAAAGCCCTGTGTGATTCTGTATGGGAAAAGCCCTGTGTGATTCTGTATGGGAAAAGCCCTGTGTGATTCTGTATGGGAAAAGCCCTGTGTGATCCTGTATGGGGAAAAAGCCCTGTGTGATCCTGTATGTGGGAAAAGCCCTGTTTGATCCTGTGTGGAGAAAAGCCCTGTGTGATTCTGTATGGGGAAAAAGCCCTGTGTGATCCTGTATGGGGAAAAAGCCCTGTGTGATTCTGTGTGGGGAAAAGCCCTGTGTGATCCTGTGTGGGGAAAAGCCCTGTGTGCTCCTGTATGGGCAAAAGCCCTGTGTGATTCTGTGTGGGGAAAAAGCCCTGTGTGATTCTGTGTGGGGAAAAAGCCCTGTGTGATTCTGTATGGGGGAAAAGCCCTGTGTGATTCTGTGTGGGGGAAAAAGCCCTGTGTGATTCTGTGTGGGGAAAAGCAAACCTATAGCAAATAATGAGCTCCAGTCGTATTGCTGGAGGGTTTATTTTCTAACATCGTGCAGCCAGCTGACAATTACAGCCTTGAAAGCATCCAATGAGTCATTTCACACATACTCCCTGAAATGGCAAGAACAGGCAGGTGTGATTATCTTAAGAGCAATCCTTTCATTCTGCCAGGTACACCTTGACATGAACAGGGAGAAGATGAACAGCCTGCATTCACAAATGCGCAGGGCTTGAAAACCATAATTGTGTACAAATGTGAGGTTGGAAATCATGTACACAGAGAAAGACAGTCGAGACAACTTATTTGCATAACATCTGTTTTAGTGAATGCAGGTGGCTCATTATTTGTTTTGATGTCTGGTCCTTTAACTATATAATGGCTGTATAATTTATCTGGACTTCAACTCCCAGAAGCACATCTGTGAAATATTGCCTGCCATTTTTCCCGCTCAATCATGCCTAAATTTAGCATGTTGTCCATGGCAATATGCATACTCACCTAGTGCGTGTGAATGTTATCTACAAATTGCATGCTTGCAGTTGGCGAAACAACATGCCAGTTTCGACAGCGTCACTTATCACTGGTGGTGGGGTGGGGTGGGGGGGAAGCTCCAGGGGTGTCAGTGTTTGCAGGCATTTGTGATTTCCTTTCAATCGGCAGCCAATTCATGCCTTGAGAACAAAGTGTGTTGGGACTCTGTAGCCAATCAGTGACTTAAGTTAATCACTCGTCCTGAAACACACCGAAAGCCAGCAGCCACTGGCCCTCCAGGGCGGGACGTTTGACACCCCTGATTTAAGGCCTACCTCCCCACAACCATAGCACTCCCAAATATAAAAATGTAAACAAGCTAGGGGGTACAAAGGTAAGCGATCCTTCCATTAGCAGGTGCAGGCTAACGCATATTTGGGTCAGTTGTGGGCCGTGGCTTTGGCTTCTGCATGCTGCCGCAGTGCTGGAGAGTGTTGAGGAGGCGCAGTGTTTGGTTGGGCTCTGGTCCACTGAGGAATGCAGGGGAACTGTCCTTGAAGCGGGTAGGAGGTGATTAAGCACTCTTGGCTCAACGCGGCACAAGCGATCGCCTTTTCTGCTCCCCTCTCAAACGCCACACGTTCTATTATTGTTTGCAGTCACCCCTGCCTCATATCCACGATGCTAATGCTACCTATTAAAACGGACAAATGGCCAAGAGTCCAATTATATCCCATGAATGTCCCCGGTGTGAGAGGGTGTGGAAATTGCTCCGAATTTAAAGTGTGGAAATTAGGCAGTGAATTTGCTTTCTGTTGGTGATATAATTGTTTGCCTTCTTCTCAAGGATAACGGATATTGCAGCTATAGGGTTTGTGGATGAGGCCATATTGTTACCCATTTTCTTATTAAATATGAAGATTAAGTTCAAAAATAAAATGTCTACTATGAGGATAAAGGGGGCGCACGATTTCTGAAAGATCCGCACGTCTATTTGCATAGGTGGCTTCGCGCTGTGTGCATGTCATGCAGTGAGTTCCTCTGGAAAGCATGTTTGTCCTTCCTCTAAGGGCTTTTCACACTCTGCGGGACACAAAATCTCTATAAAGTGACGTATTGAAATGGGGGGGTGTGGGTCTTTGGAAGCAGTGGCTACCTCTTAGCTTTCCCATTCCGCTGTTCTGCCTCCTCTGAACTGTGAAGAATGTTCCTCCAAATGAAATCAGGGGAGAAGCGACAGAATCTTATTTAATGGTGTGACAAAATGAATCGCTGATCCCCCAAGACATTCATCACAGGCTTAAAAAGGTGACCACAAATGATCTGTGAACCACTATATATTGATTACTCGTGTACTACAAGTGTCGGATTTAATGTTCGAACCACGGAAAAAAGGCGGCCAAGACAGCTGCGGCCTTAACTCTTCTTTGATAGATTTTAATGGTGAAATATTGATTTATGTCTGGCCAAGGTCTGCCGGTAGGGGCCAAAGTCATTTGTTGGGTAATACCGGACACCCCGTTTGCTGGTCACAATCGATCATCGTGACACTGCCTGCTGAAAAAGTACAATAAAAGAGTAAATGAATACATAAGTATAAAAACCTCTGTTGAATGCCTTTGTGTCGCGACAATTTCGCCCGCGCCGTGTAGAGCGAGGCTAGCTAACTGCACCTTTAAAAAAACGGCGAGGGAAATATGAAAGCCGAGACATGTTTATTGAGTGGAGCGTCTTGGAACATTATAGTGCGTGCGAGAGTCTGAGCGCCTTAGAAAATGGGACGGGGGAGTGTCCATATTTTATTTAAAGATCAGTCGGGAGACTGGAGCGCAGGTAATATGTTGTGTTACAACTCGGTGCTCTTTCCCCCCATCCAGAGAGATAACGGAGTGGGGGCTAATGGGATCCCATCAATCACGAGCCGCTTCCAATTCCGCTGGTGTCTTCTCCCCATCCGTTTCTGTTTAAGATCACTAATAGCGGTGATAACATAGTTCTATGACTGAGAGTGCTGCGCCCCTCTGACACTTACATTCATAAGTAGACTGACTGCGGTGTCAGCATCTCTTTTCCGTGTAAGGAAAAAGAAATTAATGGGAACTCGCGGTAAACCCACGTCCTTATCCTCGACAAAAAAAGCAAACTGCCAACGAATTGGCCTACTGCAAAACCGGGATGATTTCAACAAGCAAGGTTAGCATAAGTGCAACGAATGATGGCTGATTTAGCCTTTATTATCTTGCGTACCCACATAATTTTGCTCCGGTGCCCAGCTCAATGGTGTTTATTGGGAAAGCGTCCTATTAGGGTTGCAGCACTGATGGAGCGGGCAGAAGGACCACGCGCTATCTTGCCCATGACATGACCAGTAGGCCCCATCTTGAGGGACTGAGTGATGAGATTCACAGTGGCTTGCTTTGTGGCTGTTCAATTAAATCGACACGTTTTCTTAACATTTAGGCTACCTAAGACTTTTTTTCTCGAACAGGCGCCTACCTGTGCAAGTAGCCTATAGCATCTATATTTTCTCCAATCAGTACGGTTAAAGTAGGCTGTTAAAAATAAGTTAGTGAACAGACTTCCAACAGCTTTGACAATACAATGACATGCAAACGTCCTACTGTGGCCTATCTACTTGAGGAAATAGGGCCTGTACTGTTGCCTAATTTGAACCACTGCTCAATGACCTGCTCAAGCTTACCTACATAAGTTAATTACCCACATTTAGGCTGTTCTATGGGAATTATAAAATTGGTTAATATGTAGATAAAAATTGTATGTAGTTGTTTATGCTACACAAATGCTACAAATTGGTATTCCGCTACACCTCATCCTGCTGGAAAAAGGCATATTTGTGTTATCTATGAATCACCAGCAGGTGGTGCAAAGTCACTAGGTTGTAGAGCCTCACCCACCGACACGTTTCTGCTAAAATGACCCATCCTTACAGTGTAGCCTAAATGAAAATAATAAAACTTGCCGATGTCAAAATAAATTAATTGCGCATATCCAGCAAGGCAAATGTGAAAACTTTTCTGTTATGTCAAATTTTTAATCGTGACCAGTAAAAAAAAAAAAAAGAATCTTCTGATCGCATAGTGTTTAAATATGTTTTATTATCACTACGAAAATTGCCTTTAACGTTGGCAATATCCAAAAATGTTGCCGCTGTTGCCCATTGGAATTGCCTTTCATTCTGTTATTGTTTTAAATATAGCCTACATATTTCATACTATTTGTCTGAGGTGATAGTAGTATGTATCACATATCAGCTCTGTACATATTTAGCCATATTACAACATAAATGTGTTTTTTGTTGTTGATGTTTTTTACAAATGGCCTACGAACATGTAGGCCTACTTTAAAAAGGTAACGGCCGATATCACTACTTTTAGAAAAAGATCTTTATTAAAAATAGCAATACAGAATTATTCAAGAGATTGTGAGACTAACACTTATATCATAAATGTAAAAATATATTTTTATAATAATATGTAGTGGTTGTGATCTGATTGTTATATCATAAATGTAAAAATATATTTTTTATAATAATATGTAGTGGTTGTGATCTGATTGTAATGTACAACTGCAATAAGGCAATACATCTAAAGTTGTTATACAGTTATTTATATTGTGGAAAGTGATTATTATTATTAACTATTGTTGTCATTTTTGCTATGGCTGTTGTTATTGTTAACCTATACTAGCCATGGAGCTTGTAATTAGTAAATGCTTAGCTCTTTTCATGACCACAGATACAGTATATTCCAAATGTATTACCATTTACCTCATTCAGGTAGCAAATGGGTTATAGCATTACTACAACAAGTCATTCTTCTTTATTTAATACATGGTAAAAACATGGTCATTTACTGTGATTTACTACATGGGTATCTTTATTCTAAACACAACTCATCTTGAAGCTCTCCATTCTACCAATTGGGCATTGTGTGAGAAAATGCAGACAGTATAGCACTTTATGCCATTTGTTTTGTATGATTATAATTACCAGGTGAGGAAAATAAGAAAATAAAGTACATTCCATGTCTTCAGTTTTAAACATGTCTTAAGGATGTTCACTCCCAAAAACAGACATGCATAATTATGAAAATCGAAGAAAAACTTTTATTTCAGTTAGTGTACACAGTAAAATGTCCAGTGTTAATTCAACTCTAACAGACTTTATATGAATCCAATAGTGACCATAGACACTGTAAGAGTTCATTCAACACTGAAAATGTTACTGTGTATGATCGAGCTGCAAAGCCGACCTTTTACAGGGCCAAATTTAACTCCTCTTGATGTTTACAGAATATAGAAAATGATCAAATCGGAGACGATGTTCAGATATTCTTCCTGTATACGGCTTTGTGTGTCTGTAAGTGTCTTTTGTTTGCTGTGTATCTCTGTGTCTGAGTGCACTGATGTCTTCCCCACATCTTTTGGTTCTCCTTTTATCAAAGAAGGCCATTAATAATGAGTTAAGTAGATCATTGTGTAGGACTCCTCCATTAAAGGTGTAATTAGTAATACGTCCACCCTGGTAAAAACATCCTGTTCCTCAAAAATGAAAGAACCACCATAATGTTAATTATAAAAATATATGCATGGTTTTACTGTGGTGAAGCTTTGTATGTGTCTAGAACACATTGTACTTAGTGTGGGGGATACGGTAAAGGATAAAGGGTTTTATACGCAGGATAATGGCCAACTTCCTTCTTCATTTTGTAGCCTTTTGTACCCTTTGGCATTGGCAGAGTGAAACTGCCAATCAAGACCTTTACTTGGTGCAAATCTCCGTGTCGTCACAGTAACAGAACAATCGCATAAGCGGTATCCAAGCTTTACTCTAAAGGCGGGTTTAATAGGATTGGCTTGGGTCATTATTCCACCCATAGCTACACAGCAGTGCTGTAAAACCACCCGTGAGTTTGAATACAGCATGCAGTACACAAACAAACAATAAATAAATAGGCTGACAAATTCCGGGAAACCTTCAAAAACATAAATAAGCACATATATATTGAAAATTGGACCCAAGTGTAAAATATGAATATGAAGTGTACCTTTAATTGTTCTCTACTGTTGAGATCTTTATATTCTGATATATACAGTATATATATATATATATACACTGTACATATATATATCAAATTTGTTATTACGACCTAGATTTAATTAAATTTTATTAGGGTTATTGTAAGGCATAGCAGAATTCATATGATTTAAGTCATGACAACAGTATCAGTTGCTTTTCTGTGGATGAAATCTGGGCCTTCAGAATATTGTAAATTATCTGTCAAATGAAAGCAAGCACAAAATTATCTCAAAAGAATGCCTTTGGCTGGACAGGCTAAACTCTCAAAAAACGGATAATCATGACTACACTGACTGGTACGAGCCTGACAAATTAATTTAAACACATTCTGTGGGTTTAGATATATCAATCGGCAACCCTACACACCCCTTGAACAAGAAGATTTTATTATTATTATTAATATTATTATTATTATTATTATTATTCATATTTCAATGTTGATATGTTTAATAATTGGCCCAGCTTCTATTACACTAAATATGACAAACTTCCTTCTAACGTCATTTTCTAAAAAGTTGTTTTGTTTGGCGGTTTTGTCCGCGTGTTTCAGTGCGAGCAGACGAATGAACATCCGCTGTGGGGGTGATTTTGTTAGCAGCTCAAACCACCCAAGCTAATAATCCAGGCTCCTCCGACGGAGGCCTTTGTCGGCCAAGCATCGCACATCAAAGTGAAGACTGGTTTGTAAAGAACAATGGTTGCAGTCACACTCGAAGGGATGCACGTCTTTGCATGCGAGCACCCAGAATTCCTACAGTCTCCAGAACTCAGCATTTCCAAGCCAGCAGATTCTGTAATTATGGAAGCCAGGAAGACAATGGAGCACACAGGCCTTGAGATAATATGGAAATTTACTAGGGAAAAAGTTCAACAGTGACATGTCGTTTTCTCTTTCCTCTTTGAGGGGAACAATGTCTAATGCCATGTTTGCCCAGATCAGATTTAATGTCTCAGCGACTGTCCAGTAGCTACAATAAACATTTTAATAGAAGAAGGTCCATGCAATTTAATAGATTAAAAAAATAAAGACTCATCGTCGTCTTTTAGTATTTAGTCATTTATAAAACTGGGTTAATGGGAAGATTTTGTCGCTAAAGTCTGTCCTCTTTTCACACTGGTCCACCGTTTGTGATTGAAAAAAGTGTTTAAATTCTGTCAAGTAAAAATAACAGAAAATACCATTTAGTCAAAGGGGGGTGTTAAACCGGTGAGTATATGAATGATGAGTTATTGCATAACTGCAGCTGATTTGAGTGCCGTTAGTGTTGGTGCTTTTTCTCTGGCATATTTCTTTGTACATTATTATAAATACTCTGTTTATAAATAGATACATGCTGTGTCATTGTAGACAGCTGTTTAGAGCCCAATATAATGCAGAGGTGATTGTTGGGAAAAAAAGATATCCAGAGGCTTCTAAACTGCAGTGTGTTTAGCTGTTTACCTCACTGCATGTACAAGTAGTTCCAAAATCATCTAAAGTCTGTTACCCTTTAAACAATTCGACACAAACATATGAGAATTCATCATAATAGTGTTGTTATAATTTTATAATGTATATATATATGTTTATAAAGGGTATGTGAACTAAATGACAGGCAAAGCAGAAACTGAGTAATCTGGAAAAAAATTAATTTTGTATCGAAAGTGAAGGCGGGGGGGCGGGGGGGGGGTTATAAACGCATATGGGATTGTCATCAAAAAGTGATTTGCTAGCTTGACATTCTCACAACCTCTGTAATGCTTTGGTTGTGGAGAGCTAACCGAGGAACCTTCTGTCAGACCCTAGCTGCAATGGTAATTCAAAACATAGTGCCGGCATTCAAAATATCTCTTACTTAGATTCGCAAATGGCGACAAAATACAAACCTTGTCTTAAGTCATCTTAAATGCATGTGCACTCAATGTGGACTCGTTGTACTGTAGGACGAAGGTGGGATGTGTGTCACACGCTGAGCACATGCATATAAAGGGCTTTATAAACAAATGCAAACGTTTCTAAGCCGTGTTATGCAGTGCGTACACATGCTGTAGATACATCTGGCCCTATGTTTGATGTTTTTTTTCCCCCCACAGTCCTAATTCAATAAGGTTTCACAGCCATTGCCCGGCTCTATGCTCTGTGGTGGCAGGGAGTTTGGGGTTTGGGGTGTGGGTGGATCAGAGAGTTCTTAAGACCTCCAGAACTCTACAGGTCTCCGTTGAGCCATAAACCCCTCTGCCTGACCACCCCACAGACCACTCAAGAGGATTGTTGCGGAATCTGGCCAAAAAAGCTAAATGTAATCCTGAACACGACCTTTCTGCCTCTCCCAGCCTGCACTGGGGCATGTAGAAGAAGAACAAATATGCTGCCCTTATTTGTGCATTACTTGAAAAATTATTTTAGTATTTATAAATCATAAAAGTTTTTTGTCTTTTTGTACTTTACCCTAACCTAAGCAGCAGGATTTTATTTGAACCTTGTTTTTTTACAGGCCTGAAAACATTTGGCTCTGCCTGGGTCGACGGCAACAGTTTTACAGCCAACAGTTGGTGTTTTACGCACATTACATGCCAGCTCTGTGTCGACCGTACATTGCAGGGTAAAATAATTTACAATGTGCAGAATGATACATTTATTATTCATCATGTGGTTGTTTGAGGTTTTTTTCTTTTTTGACCTGATTTATTGAATGTCTTTTGTATCGGAGGGTTTGTCAGAATGTCTCGGGACTCCATTTTCAGAATAGAAGCTCATGGAGTTGCTCCCTGAAAATAAAACTCAGTTTGTCTGAAGCCAGTATTTTATCTTTGTATCCATGTGGTCAGGGTTGTTCCCTTCATTTGTGGGAATCTATTTAATACGCTAACATTACACATATCGTCAAGCATCCCGTCTCGTTGACCATCTCTAGAGCACCTCTTTTTATAGTTTTTCTTCCATCGAACTAGCTATGACACAGTTAACCTTGAATGGCAAAGCTGGGCATCCATTTGCTGACCATTGCTAACCAAAGCATGTTGATTGGTTGTCTTGCTAGTTTATAGCACTGTCGCCTCACAGTAAGAAGGCCCTGGGTTGGAAGCCAGGCCAGGGGCCTCTCTGGGTGTGCATGATCTCCTCGTGTCCACGTGGGTTTCCTCCCACAGTCCAAAGACATGCAGGTTAGGCTAATTGGACCCGGGTGATAATTTGACCAGGTTTTTCCGCTGAGGTTTAAAACTTGTTTTTCATGAGATATGTGATAATGGGCGACATGCTTTCAGGGAGCTGTGGAACAGGCTAATATTTCCATCTATACTGATGAAGCCCCGAACAGCTAAAGACAAATGACAGCTTAAATTGTATTTCAGTAATAATCTGAATGAAACCACGATAGAATTAGAATTGTTTTCGGGATTAATTAAATATGGTCAGTAATTAAGTAATAATGTTTTATTTATTTAAAAAAAAATTTTACTCTAAGGTTGGAAGAGACCGTCTTCGCAATCCACTGAGTGTGTGGAAGTTAATCAGTCCAAACCTGTAATTCCCATTCACTTTGTAATAGAAAATGTGGCTTTGTTACATTTTGGGATTTGGAATTTGCAACAAGAGTTTAATATAGTAATATAATAGGAAGATGTTTTCTTGGGTTCCACTTAAGTATTTTATTACCCTGCTGTTGGACTCAAAATCTTCCTCAAATTGGACAAAAAAAAAAAAAAAAAGTTGTGAGGTATTTTTGTGGGCTCTTATTATGTCCTCTTTTTCTGCCATTCTGACAGTGGCATGATATTGATCTGAAGGCTAGTCTCTCTCTCTCTCTCTCTCTCTCTCTCTCTCTCTCCCTCTTTCTATCTACCCTCTCTCTCTTTCTATCTACCCTCTCTCTCTCTTTCTATCTTCTCTCTCTCTCTCTCTCGCTCTCCCTCTCTCTCTCTACCCTCTCTCTCTCTCTCTCTCTCTCTCTCTCTCTCTCTCTCTCTCTCTCTCTCTCTCTCTCTCTCTCTCTCTCTCTCTCATCTCTTCTGTCTCTCTCTGTCTATCTGTCATTCTCTCTTCTTCTGTGAGCATCATCATCATCCCCAGTGTCATGTCAAGTTCCCCCGTGTGTGTGAAAAAAAAAAAAGTCAGAAAAAAAAAAAATCTCATCCTGCTGCGGAAGTCTTGCTGGACATTTCGGCCATGAAAGAACTCTCTGGAAGTCCTATCCTTCACATCACTTGGGGTGACCGGCACTACTGATTTAACATTTTATCTGAAATTACCTCACAAGCCCTCATGTATAACTTTAAGCACATGGATCTTCAACACATCTGAAATGAGCATATTTTGGAAAATATAGAATTTTCACATTGTGTATAATATTAGAGGCATATACATGATGCATATATCATAGCAGCAATAGGCATATTTTATATTATGCCAATTTATATTATATTTATATCCCTGTTTTTGCCATATTCTGATATTTAAAATTCAGGCCTTATTACCAGGGTTTATAATTTTGGTATCAATGGCATTGGGAGTGTCATTTATTGCATTTTATCTCTATGTGTCTGTAAGATGGGAGGTTCACTTTGTGAAAATGGCTCTGTGCTTGATGTAGGTTTGGTCCAGGGAGGGCTTTTGTGATTCAAACAAACGTATTCATTATTAAAAATGGACCATTTCGATTCCCGTTCTTATCTTATGCAAACAACTGTGAAATAATGAGGCTGTTTGGTGGCCACTTGGATGAAGCGGTGTGTACTCCCAGTGAAAAGGATGGGGCAGGATGAGGAGCGTTATTAGCAAGCCTTCTTTTGTACCTTTTTAAATGAATATTAAGGTATTTGAAGCCCTTTAAGGATTTAGCACTGCGCTAATCCTTTAATCCTTAGAAAAAACAATTTTGTACACATGAAAGGGGGTCGTTTAACTTCTCATTAATTCTGTGCTTTGAAGATGGCCGAGATCGGTCTCATCAAAGAACTTGTATTGTCTGTGAGGGTCCAGGCTTCTCATTGATACCAAGTGGTTCCACATGAGATAACTGCACCCTGTTCTCTTCAGGTTAAAGCCCCCCGAGTTATAGTCAGCAAGCCTGCCTCCCCAGTACCCCTCAGCCCCACCCCTGCTGATCCACAGCTGCTTAGCCAATGACAACTGCCAGGAGAATCGAGTCTGACAGTATGGCAATACACATGGCAATACACACGTGCGGCCAATGGTTAACCCTCTTATTATGTCTGGGGTCAATTTTCACCCCATTCAGACATTTCTTAAAAAAACAGATAACCTTATTTTTCCATCTCGTGTGACGTTTTCTTATTTGGTGGGGTTAAATAGTAAATGTGAAATAAACATAGTGCTGTTTTCAAGAGTCCTGTACCAACATCTCTGATTTTGTTGATGGTGATACATTTTTCCATACAGGCTTTTAATTTCACTTACTTTGACTTACTTCTGGCTGTAAAATGACATTTTTAATATTTGAGGATAATAGGGTAGTCAATTTGGATACGACACACAAAGTGTTAAAATGTGTCTATTACAATAATTTTGTGGCGATTTAACTATTGGCGTCAATTTGACCGCAACCATAAAAGGTGTCACTGTGTGTGCGTGCTTGAGGGCTTGAGTGTGTGTGTGTGTGTGTGTGTGTGTGTGTGTGTGTGTGAGTGTGTGTGTGTTTTATGGGGACAGGTGGCACCGGGGTGGGGTGGGTACACTCTCCAGGCAGAATGATAAGCGAGGAGACTCATAGAAGCTTCTAACAAGCTTTGACTAAAAGGTCAGTGTGATACCAGGGAGAACAGGACTGTCAGTGGGCCATACCCAGAGCTCTGAAGGCCCTAGACTCATACTCATACAGTGTGCATCTAGGATGGGGGTGCTGAAGGAAGCCCAAACCTTTTCTGTTGAAGGATATAAAAATCCTCTCGCAGGTTTGCACTAACTAAGAAGGGTAGTACAATGGACAGGGTGTTTAGCTGGCTACTGCATGGAGTTACGATTGTGCTGTCCTCTCCTTATTTAGATTTTTTGGAATGCCCTGCTATGTTAGGATGTGTTAGGGTGGGTGTTGGGTGAGGGGGGGGGGTGAATGCAGGGTTTAGGTGCTCTTTCCCATAATGCCACTGGATGTATGTTGCGGAGCGCAGATGAAGCAGCCGTGCTCTGATGATGTTCTATGCGTTAAGTGCCACTGCATTGCGATGGCACTTTTTTTGGAGAGCGTGATCTCGGGCGGGCACCTTGGGTGACTGTCACCGTATATGCTGCCTGGACAGTGCACTGTCCTCAGACAGTGGGTTTGGGGGGGTCTGGGCTTCCTATTGTACATAAGCTGGGCACTCTTGGACTCTGAGTCACTTTCTAATCCCTGTCGGCGCTATGGGAACAGGCTTAGGATGCCTGGCCCAACACGTTCACCCCAGCGTGGTGCCAGGGGGGGTGGGGAGGGGGATACGGGGGGGGGTGGGGGTGGGAGGGTCTGGTATGGTGGGTGTTCAAGAACCTGTCTCCAAAGATTATGACCACAAACATCCATATATACATAGATGCCTGTATCCCTGACCTTTTATACTATGCTTTTTCATAGACTGTATCTATTTCCAAACAATGCAGAAAATCCAGCAATTCTTCTGTGGGCAAACACTTAGAATTTTGGAAAAACATTCCAAAAAACCTACTCTTCAAATGGTTAAGGTTTTTCAACATTATAATCACTAATTTTGGGTACTGGAGAATCCACTGAGAACACTTGTGTTGAAGATTATTAGACATATTAGGGGGGCGGATGTCAGTGAGCGGGATATGAAGGGTTGGGAGACTGCACTGCGAGGGTGACACTCAGGGTGGAGATAGGATAGGGTTTTGAGGGGAGGCGTGTGAACCGAAAATAATGTTGCTTGTTCTCACAAGGGAGTCGAGGCCTCGGTGATGAGGGAGGCCAATTTAAAGGTGAGCGGGAACATAATTAAAGAGATAAAGCCGATGAACGCGGTATAGAGATAAGGATTAATCAGAGCATCCCCTGGTCGGGGGGAGGAAGGGAAATTACAATGAGGGGCAGAAGACGGGCCTGCCGTGCACCGCGGAGAGCACCGCCAGTCTGATCTCGCCCCCCCCCCCCCCATGCTGTGACAAAAGCTTGTCATTTTCATCCGAGGACAATATCCGCACACTCAGGGCTGTCGCCGTTAATCTGTGTCTCTCTTCTCAAAACCTCCATGACATCATCAACCAGTGACAGTAGTGTGGGGTTAATAAACTCTTGACATCATCAGATCGCGACAGGAAGGAAAAGGTGTATTTTTAGTGGTGATACCTTATCTGTTATAATAATGATTAAGTATTAAAAGTAATGCTGTGAACATATTGTGGAATATTTTAGTAACTCAATTTGTTGACTTATAAAAAGTTTTTTTTATAAGCAAAAACACTTTTAATGCACTATATTGAAATATGCTTTTTTTCCTGAGGGAACTGCAAATGGTTAATTATTGCTGTCCATATTAATTGAATATTACTAAATACCAAAACAATAAATGAGATGATCAATCAAAATGTACATAACTGCTCATGTGTTTTACTTTGGGAATTTATCCTATCACATTATTGCCTTTTTTGTTTGGAAAATAATGGATTTGTGCACTCTAACATAAAATGGCTTTTAAATGGTGAACTATTAGGAATTAATTCATCATACCTGTTCAACATTAAGGGGAATGGCCACCAATTTTAAATGAGTTTGTTATTTACAGTTATATTCTCTTCTGTATATAGAAAAACCGTTCAATTCTGAATAATGAGAATGAGATCATTATATTGATTTAATTTCTTATGTAAATATTTTAATTGTAAATCCTTCTTCAATCTAAAGGTACTTCATTAGTAAAATTATTTAATAGTGATTATTACCCATTGGAAATAAATAAGCATATTGCTATTGTATGAACACTAAAACAGAATTGACCCAACATTTTTTTAAATTTAAATTAACACCTGCAATCTGTGTGTGTGGTTCCTCACACTTCCTTAAGGATCTGTAGCATCCACTGCAGTCTGTGTGTGTGGTTCCTCACACTTCCTTAAGGATCTGTAGCATCCACTGCAGTCTGTGTGTGTGGTTCCTCACACTTCCTCAAGGATCTGTAGCATCCACTGCAGTCTGTGTGTGTGGTTCCTCACACTTCCTTAAGGATCTGTAGCATCCACTGCAGTCTGTGTGTGTGGTTCCTCACACTTCCTCAAGGATCTGTAGCATCCACTGCAGTCTGTGTGTGTGGTTCCTCACACTTCCTTAAGGATCTGTAGCATCCACTGCAGTCTGTGTGTGTGGTTCCTCACACTTCCTCAAGGATCTGTAGCATCCACTGCAGTCTGTGTGTGTGGTTCCTCACACTTCCTCAAGGATCTGTAGCATCCACTGCAGTCTGTGTGTGTGGTTCCTCACACTTCCTTAAGGATCTGTAGCATCCACTGCAGTCTGTGTGTGTGGTTCCTCACACTTCCTCAAGGATCTGTAGCATCCACTGCAGTCTGTGTGTGTGGTTCCTCACACTTCCTTAAGGATCTGTAGCATCCACTGCAGTCTGTGTGTGTGGTTCCTCACACTTCCTCAAGGATCTGTAGCATCCACTGCAGTCTGTGTGTGTGGTTCCTCACACTTCCTCACGGATCTGTAGCATCCACTGCAGTCTGTGTGTGTGGTTCCTCACACTTCCTTAAGGATCTGTAGCATCCACTGCAGTCTGTGTGTGTGGTTCCTCACACTTCCTTAAGGATCTGTAGCATCCACTGCAGTCTGTGTGTGTGGTTCCTCACACTTCCTTAAGGATCTGTAGCATCCACTGCAGTCTGTGTGTGTGGTTCCTCACACTTCTTTAAGGATCTGTAGCATCCACTGCAGTCTGTGTGTGTGGTTCCTCACACTTCTTTAAGGATCTGTAGCATCCACTGCAGTCTGTGTGTGTGGTTCCTCACACTTCTTTAAGGATCTGTAGCATCCACTGCAGTCTGTGTGTGTGGTTCCTCACACTTCCTTAAGGATCTGTAGCATCCACTGCAGTCTGTGTGTGTGGTTCCTCACACTTCCTTAAGGATCTGTAGCATCCACTGCAGTCTGTGTGTGTGGTTCCTCACACTTCCTTAAGGATCTGTAGCATCCACTGCAGTCTGTGTGTGTGGTTCCTCACACTTCTTTAAGGATCTGTAGCATCCACTGCAGTCTGTGTGTGTGGTTCCTCACACTTCTTTAAGGATCTGTAGCATCCACTGCAGTCTGTGTGTGTGGTTCCTCACACTTCCTTAAGGATCTGTAGCATCCACTGCAGTCTGTGTGTGTGGTTCCTCACACTTCCTTAAGGATCTGTAGCATCCACTGCAGTCTGTGTGTGTGGTTCCTCACACTTCCTTAAGGATCTGTAGCATCCACTGCAGTCTGTGTGTGTGGTTCCTCACACTTCCTTAAGGATCTGTAGCATCCACTGCAGTCTGTGTGTGTGGTTCCTCACACTTCCTTAAGGATCTGTAGCATCCACTGCAGTCTGTGTGTGTGGTTCCTCACACTTCCTTAAGGATCTGTAGCATCCACTGCAGTCTGTGTGTGTGGTTCCTCACACTTCCTCAAGGATCTGTAGCATCCACTGCAGTCTGTGTGTGTGGTTCCTCACACTTCCTCACGGATCTGTAGCATCCACTGCAGTATGTGTGTGTGGTTCCTCACACTTCCTCACGGATCTGTAGCATCCACTGCAGTCTGTGTGTGTGGTTCCTCACACTTCCTCAAGGATCTGTAGCATCCACTGCAGTCTGTGTGTGTGGTTCCTCACACTTCCTTAAGGATCTGTAGCATCCACTGCAGTCTGTGTGTGTGGTTCCTCACACTTCCTTAAGGATCTGTAGCATCCACTGCAGTCTGTGTGTGTGGTTCCTCACACTTCCTTAAGGATCTGTAGCATCCACTGCAGTCTGTGTGTGTGGTTCCTCACACTTCTTTAAGGATCTGTAGCATCCACTGCAGTCTGTGTGTGTGGTTCCTCACACTTCTTTAAGGATCTGTAGCATCCACTGCAGTCTGTGTGTGTGGTTCCTCACACTTCTTTAAGGATCTGTAGCATCCACTGCAGTCTGTGTGTGTGGTTCCTCACACTTCCTTAAGGATCTGTAGCATCCACTGCAGTCTGTGTGTGTGGTTCCTCACACTTCCTTAAGGATCTGTAGCATCCACTGCAGTCTGTGTGTGTGGTTCCTCACACTTCCTTAAGGATCTGTAGCATCCACTGCAGTCTGTGTGTGTGGTTCCTCACACTTCTTTAAGGATCTGTAGCATCCACTGCAGTCTGTGTGTGTGGTTCCTCACACTTCTTTAAGGATCTGTAGCATCCACTGCAGTCTGTGTGTGTGGTTCCTCACACTTCCTTAAGGATCTGTAGCATCCACTGCAGTCTGTGTGTGTGGTTCCTCACACTTCCTTAAGGATCTGTAGCATCCACTGCAGTCTGTGTGTGTGGTTCCTCACACTTCTTTAAGGATCTGTAGCATCCACTGCAGTCTGTGTGTGTGGTTCCTCACACTTCCTTAAGGATCTGTAGCATCCACTGCAGTCTGTGTGTGTGGTTCCTCACACTTCTTTAAGGATCTGTAGCATCCACTGCAGTCTGTGTGTGTGGTTCCTCACACTTCTTTAAGGATCTGTAGCATCCACTGCAGTCTGTGTGTGTGGTTCCTCACACTTCTTTAAGGATCTGTAGCATCCACTGCAGTCTGTGTGTGTGGTTCCTCACACTTCCTCAGGGATCTGTAGCATCCACTGCAGTCTGTGTGTGTGGTTCCTCACACTTCTTTAAGGATCTGTAGCATCCACTGCAGTCTGTGTGTGTGGTTCCTCACACTTCTTTAAGGATCTGTAGCATCCACTGCAGTCTGTGTGTGTGGTTCCTCACACTTCCGTAAGGATCTGTAGCATCCACTGCAGTCTGTGTGTGTGGTTCCTCACACTTCCTTAAGGATCTGTAGCATCCACTGCAGTCTGTGTGTGTGGTTCCTCACACTTCTTTAAGGATCTGTAGCATCCACTGCAGTCTGTGTGTGTGGTTCCTCACACTTCCTTAAGGATCTGTAGCATCCACTGCAGTCTGTGTGTGTGGTTCCTCACACTTCCTTAAGGATCTGTAGCATCCACTGCAGTCTGTGTGTGTGGTTCCTCACACTTCCTTAAGGATCTGTAGCATCCACTGCAGTCTGTGTGTGTGGTTCCTCACACTTCCTCAAGGATCTGTAGCATCCACTGCAGTCTGTGTGTGTGGTTCCTCACACTTCTTTAAGGATCTGTAGCATCCACTGCAGTCTGTGTGTGTGGTTCCTCACACTTCCGTAAGGATCTGTAGCATCCACTGCAGTCTGTGTGTGTGGTTCCTCACACTTCCTCAAGGATCTGTAGCATCCACTGCAGTCTGTGTGTGTGGTTCCTCACACTTCCTTAAGGATCTGTAGCATCCACTGCAGTCTGTGTGTGTGGTTCCTCACACTTCTTTAAGGATCTGTAGCATCCACTGCAGTCTGTGTGTGTGGTTCCTCACACTTCCTTAAGGATCTGTAGCATCCACTGCAGTCTGTGTGTGTGGTTCCTCACACTTCCTTAGCATCCAGCTCTCACTATTGCTTATTCAGAGAATATTAATTTTATGAGTGCAATGAAGTACATTTTCAGCAGCACATACCTTATTTCTCTATAAAATTCAGAGGTTCAAATAATGATTTATTTTTTTGTTTATTGCACAATTATGGTCAGTCAATTAAAAACCTTATTTTGCAGCAGATAACACAAAATTTTGTGTTTTCCAACCAAACCCCAAAAAAACACCAAAAAATATATAAAATGAAAGCAGAACACTGTTTTATGTATTTTTAAACAAAAATAACATCAACAAAATAATAATCAGATTCTATGGGATTCTATGAACCTGGTCTTATCATGCGTGCCTCCTGCCTGCATTCTTTATCTTACTGAGGCAACATGTTACTGTATGGTCATGAATACACTTTCAGCCCAATCGCACACAATAAATAATCTCCTCTAACACCCATCGGTGTGTGACCAACGCAGGCGCGCAGCCTCTGACTGGCAGGTCGCTCATCCCTGCTACTTTTGACTGCGATTGAGGGTTAAATTCACAGACATATGGCTCCCTGACATCTCCCGTGTAAAGCTTTCACTCTGACACCTCCAATTAACAACCAACACAAAAAGCACCCCCCCCCCCCCCCGAAACAAAAAAGCGACGCCCGCCATTTCGCTTGTGTGCCCCCCCCCCCCCCATATGCACAAGCAGATGTGACTGTGTGCCTAAACAACGGCTGAAACATAGATTTTCTACGCTTCATTGCAAAAAATAAATAAGTAAAATTTATCTAATTTGCATTTTGCATTCATGTAAAACTCACAAATGTATGAGACATATTTTCACAAGTTTTGGATGTCAGGAATTTTTCTCAGAATTTATTTTTCTTCTAACATTAGGCCTATGCTTTTTTTTTTCCGACGTATAACTGGTTATTAACTGTCCGCTAACAGGAAGTGCACAGCTAAACGGCGAGGCAGATTGTCTGTGTCGGGGACAGATCACTGTATAGGAGGATACATCACTTCCTGTTTCCTGTCCCTTTCCACATTCTCCCTCTTACTGGATGTCGTTCAATGGCAAGGTGTTTTATGAGAAGGTGGCTGGTGTGTTTATTCAATGGTGGAGAACATATAATCCATCCTTAAAGCTTTTAGCCACATTCAGGATGACTGTAACATCCAAGTCCCAGCAAGAGGCCATTGGCTCAGAATTACAAACGCATATACTCCTCTCAATTGTCTTCATACGATTGGATGTTCAGTCTTAAGAATGAAGAAGATACGGACATTAAAGAGAGGTGGATAAGCCCTGCATTTTTATTGATCATCTCAAGACATTGCTTCTGTGGACTATCATGCATCCACAGAACGCCAGGCCTCTTATTCTCTCTCTTTTCTAATCCTGGTGGACCTCTGTTATTGTATTATCTGACTCCATCAGGGCTAATCCGGCTTAGCCTGCTTAATGATGCCACTTGTGGTGTCGCTAACACGGCGGCAGAGTCTATAAGCTGCTTACATTAAAATGCAAATCTATCCCGCCAAGAAGAAGGAGAAGAATCCAGGGATACAATAGTGGGGGAATATGGCTGTAGAGACAGTATTAGGTATTCTCCCAGACACTCCTGTAATAACTGATGTGCTGATTATCATTCTGCCGACACGTCATGTGAAACAATCATTCTGCTGGCACAATGAAAAAGAAACCGTTTCAGAATGTCATTGATCCCCGAGAAAACCCTTGACCAATTTAATTTAGGTGAGTGAGGAAGTGTGTGTGTGTGCGTGCGTGCGTGCGTGCGTGCGCGCGTGCGTGCGTGCGTGCGTGCATGTGTGTGTAATTCTGCATAGTTGTTTCTTTACCGTAACTGTAATTGACAGCAAGGTGAAATACTTTACGGTGCATGTGGAGTTTGAGTTGATAGGTCATCCGGAGGGGCAGTTTGGTAGAACACCAGTAATCTATGGCAGGAATGCCACCACTATGTACACGCATTAATACACCTTGACATCGCTATGATTATTTAAACAGACAAAATTTTGCCAACTTACTTTTTGGACAGAGGATTTTTCTACGGCTTCCAATATCTATGAACTTCTGGCACATGATCGTGGAAATATTTTCAGAAAACAGCTAAGCTCTCAAGAAAAAAAAAACTAATAATAATAATTTTAATTTCTCCACTGGGGAAGATTCCATTTACATTTGAAGCTGACTGTGATCAAAAGACTGATATCGGAAAGTCATTAAGTATATAAGCTGTTAAATATACTGACCTCTGTATGTGCGTTTGAAGATTTTGACTCATCCCTGACATGGTGTACTGTACTATAAATGGATGCTTTTAAAGTTGTTTCCACACAAGGACATGTGCATATATAGGCGTGTAAACCGCTGCTTAAATCGGCTGCTTGTACACTATAAAATATTGGCCAAAAAAAACTGTTTTACCGAAGAGCCATTTTTAAGCACATGCAGGTGTGAAATTAAGATTTTAAAACATTCATATACAACAGAAAAATACTGCAGTTATCAAACAGTAAATATTGTTCTCCAGTAACTAGGTTGAATGATTACATTATTGGAAAAAAAAGCAATAATCATAAATGCCATTACATTCTGCAAAGGCACATATATGAGTATAGGCTCTATATAATTTAGTAGATAGTGTAATAACAGAAAAAAAAAATTCAGATAATTTTTAAAACAAACAATACTATGATATGATAGGTCAAATAATGCCACAGAAAAGCGTGAAGATATTTCATAATATTTTTGAAACGTGTGCATTTAATATAAAACAAATGGAATACTTGAATTATACTCTATAAAACATATGAGCTCCATATGAAGCTACCGAGACGTGAAATTTCAAGTGTAGTGACAGTAGAGCTATATATTGCACTAGAAACTCTTTTGGCTAAAGCAGCTGGTAGTGCGCATTGCAGATCGTGTCCTGGAGTCTAACCAGCTCTGAGGCTGGTCACACGAGATTCATTCTCTATCGGTTCACACTCTCAACACCATGTCAGAGCTCCTCAGGGCTGTGCTGTAATGGATGTTGTGTAGGCCCTGCTGTGGCCCATAAATACCTTTCATATTGTTTTCCTGTAAAAAAAAGGATAAGACAACAATGTCTGAAAGTAAAATGCTTTTTAAATGGTTTTCAAAATGATGTACTGAACCATTGTATTGTACACCATATTTAAATACTTACAAGTGTTTGTATATAAGTCATACATTCGGTCCTATTTTGAAAATAATTTACATTATAAACTATTTAACATGTATCATTATCATAATAATAATAATAATAATAGTATTATTACAAGTACAGATGCATTTCTTAAATGGCCAGTTTTATATATGAATGTCGGCTACACCCTGTCATGGGTGATGTATGTTTTGATGTATATAAATTTTTATTATGTCCAATAGTAATCGATTTTAATTGTTCTCTCCATAGAGTGTGCGCACTGCTTGCAGTTGAAAATCATTTAATCTTTCGAAACCAGAAACGTATTAAAACATTCTCTTTGTAAAAACATGTGGCCCTTAAAACAACAAAATTTTGATTATGTAACAATCAATTCACATTCTAAACTATTGTATTGCAAAGTCATGTAACGTATTACTAAACCCAAGAAATGAAGGCCTAAACTATAACATCCCAGATACAAAGAATGTACTACTACAGCAAAACATATATTTGAAGATTTCAATTATTATTAAAGATTTCTTTATTAATTTAATGCATACATACACTATTATAATTGTTCATGTATTTTACTACTGCTACTATGACTACTACTAATCATAATGATAATAATAGCAATAACAATAATAAACATGAAGAAGCTTGAGGTAATTACTTGTATATAAATGTTATGATAATTATGCATTTATATTCTAGTTCTATTCAAGAATAAATAGAATAAATAAAAAAGTAATGGAAATATACAAAGTCATATGTTTAGTGTCATATCAATAATAGAGTGCAATAGACTCACATAAACTGCTACAATTTTATTAACTAAAACATTAAACATTACTTAGACTCACATAAACTCTGCTACAATTTTATTAACTAAAACATTAAGTATTAAAACTTTAGTATTACAAAGCTAATAAAACCCCACACTTATTACTGCCATCAGTCAATGGCATTTTATTATTTGAAAACTGTTAATTATTTCAATAGTTTTTGAGGTGGTGCACAACAAAAATGATATAGTCATAATCCAATAGGGACTAAATGTACCAGAATATTCTGCCAGAGAGGATTTAGTACTGAAGGTTTTGCCGTGTACAGTACTCATGATAACTTGCGTAACTGGAGCATAAGACTGTGGACTGCGTCCTACATGTACTCTCTTGCATCCAGATTTATACGGACAAGTCAAAAGTCAGCGTTGTCATTAAGAACACAATGTATTAGTGTAGTATCTCTCTATTCTCTGTGTATTTGTGACTACAGTGTGAATACTGGGTGGCTTTCATTTACTCATAATCAGTTTACTGTATTTTACAAAAAAAAAAAAAAAAATGAAATATTGAATATTGATTTGTGTAGTTTTAAACAATAATAAAAATATGATAATGAACTAAATAAATGACAAAACATTTTTAAGGAGACGAATAGTGCAAGTACTAAATTAAAATCTACCTACTATTTATGAATGTATTTATCTCTGAGGAAATCAACAGACAAATTAACATTTTTAGTCAATGAGTATCAAACAATGAAAGATTTTTGTGGGTTTTTACAGGGATATTTTCACAGTGACCAAGCCAGAAGAAGCCATGCCTCTGTATGTACGCGTTGCGCAAAAATATTGTGGATTAGGAGAGGGGAAAGTTACCCTCCCCTTTTTTCTCTGAAATGGAGCAGGGGAACAGCTACTTTCCAAATATAGCCCCTCCCTTTCATTTTATCTGCTGTATTCATCAAATAATTTCACCTCTGCCTTCTCCAACCTTTGTCTTTATCACCCTGTACACACCATGGTATCTCTAAAGGCTCCATCTCTCTATCTCGCTCTCTCTCTCTTCATCTCTTTCTTTTTCTCTCTCTCTCTCTCTGTTGGTGAAAGCAAATACATTCAGCTGAAAGGAAATTACAGTAAAGTAAGGTGAAGGCAGGTGAAATATAGTAAAAAAGATTCACAGGGAATAACTGAAATAACGGGTTTTCTGCAGTGGCCCTCGGGCTCTGAGCTCGCAGGTTTTCTGCAGTGGCCCTCGGGCTCTGAGCTCGCAGGTTTTCTGCAGTGGCTCTCGGGCTCTGAGCTGGCGGGTTTTCTGCAGTGGCCCTCGGGCTCTGAGTTGGCGGGTTTTCTGCAGTGGCCCTCGGGCTCTGAGCTTGCGGGTTTTCTGCAGTGGCCCTCGGGCTCTGAGCTGGCGGGTTTTCTGCAGTGGCCCTCGGGCTCTGAGCTTGCGGGTTTTCTGCAGTGGCCCTCGGGCTCTGAGCTGGCGGGTTTTCTGCAGTGGCCCTCAGGCTCTGAGCTTGCGGGTTTTCTGCAGTGGCTCTCGGGCTCTGAGCTCGCAGGTTTTCTGCAGTGGCCCTCGGGCTCTGAGCTCGCAGGTTTTCTGCAGTGGCCCTCGGGCTCTGAGTTGGCGGGTTTTCTGCAGTGGCCCTCGGGCTCTGAGCTGGCGGGTTTTCTGCAGTGGCCCTCAGGCTCTGAGCTTGCGGGTTTTCTGCAGTGGTCCTCGGGCTCTGAGCTTGCGGGTTTTCTGCAGTGGCCCTCAGGCTCTGAGCTTGCGGGTTTTCTGCAGTGGCCCTCGGGCTCTGAGCTGGCGGGTTTTCTGCAGTGGCCCTCGGGCTCTGAGCTTGCGGGTTTTCTGCAGTGGCCCTCCGGGGACAGTGGCTGTGTCTCTGATTGACCTCACTACTTTCCTCCATGGTGGCGGAGGGCAAAGCCTCACATGTCTGTTCCCACAGCGAGAATAGGACCCATGAGCCTCTGCTCTACGGCTATCTCTCTCCCTGCTCAGCCATTTACGGTCTGCACTAAGTCGCTAACCCTCTCTTTCACCATCAAGAACTGAACTAAAGCAATGCCTTCTGTCTTGGCTATGTGGGTGGGTAACAGGAGAATAGTGATTATTGCTCCTTTGGCTCTTCCTCGTTTGTAGTTTCTGAGTGTTTAAAATACATTTTGCAAAAAAATAAAAATGTAGAGATCAAATAGATAATGCCTGTATGATACGTCACTCAATACTTTTCCTGCCAAAAACACTTATTTTCTGTCTCTTATTATTATTATTATAATGATGAATTATAAATGTGATATTTATTCCAGAATATTTAACGCATACTAATACCCAAATATATATATGTTTTCAAGTTATTTCCTACCACCACATTAGTTCTAATGATTGGACCATATACCCCCTATTTAATTAATTATATTTAATACATTTTTTAGTATTTGTTTGTATATTACAAACAATATTAGTTTGTTGAGATTTTCTCATATTTCCTACAATTTGCACATTAGACAAATAATCTTTGGTAATGCTAAATTACAATATAGATTGTAATTCTACATTCTACAGTGAACTTCCTAGTAGATTTGAAATATGTAATCTTTTTTTCATTATTATTGTTTTGAAATAAATATTAAGCACAGTCTTGACATGCTTATATCTTCTCAAATGCCATAACACTTCATATGGATATAAATTCAGGAAAGAAACCATTATAACAAATGGGCGGTTTCTCATTTTAATGTTTAATGTTTTGTGTAATATTTTGTGTCAGATTATACCCTGTTATACTACATTTGTAATTGCACGTTGTAACATGGACCTTCTCTTGTGGCTTAATTCAAACATTTTATTTCAGACCACTACATGTTAACGTCCATATATCTATGTATGTATGTACCTGTGATATACTGCATATGGCCGGCACAGTCCACTGTAACTAACGGCAACCAGCCCCTGTTCTCGCTTCCTCATGTGTGGTCTGCGTGATTTAAAAATTAAAAAAAAAGAAGTACTCTAGCCTCATACAATACTGTCTGCAAATCATGCAGGACATTGAGAACCCACGTAGCAGCTGCCTTTCCATTTCAGGGGGTTGTGGTATACGCACACGTGGTACAAGACCAGGGGCTGCTTATACCCACAGCTTTATTTACGACAGACCCAACGCGGGGCTTCTCTCTGAAATAATCCTTTTGTCTCGGGCTTGGCTGGGGTTTAAATTATATAACATGCATATTTAAAGTTTTTATTATTTTTAAGGTTTATTTTTTTATTTTTTTTACTTTTCCACCCATTCGGGCTGGTGTGTAATGGAATCTCCACATGTCCAAAAAAAAAAAAAAAAAAAAATGGCAGTTTGAAAATGGCAGTTTTCTGTTTGAAATTATGAAAGGTCATTGCCCTGGACAGTAACTTTAGATTTACGCCGTGAAGATTAGTTGTTTTAATGGAGCGGGGTGGAGGTCAGTGGAAAGCTTGTTAGGGGAAGAGTTTATGACCACGAACCTTCGACTATGTAGGACCTACGGACAGTGGACACAGCTAAAGGCCGTGCCTTTTACAGTCAAAATGCACATTATCTCACAGTACACCTGGGCAGTGCCTTTTACAGTCAAAATGCACATTATCTCACAGTACACCTGGGCAGTGCCTTTTACAGTCAAAATGCACATTATCTCACAGTACACCTGGGCAGTGCCTTTTACAGTCAAAATGCACATTATCTCACAGTACACCTGGGCAGTGCCTTTTACAGTCAAAATGCACATTATCTCACAGTACACCTGGGCAGTGCCTTCTACAGTCAAAATGCACATTATCTCACAGTACACCTGGGCAGTGCGCACAGCTAAGGCAGTGCTTTTACTGAGTTATCTTGATTAATTATCTGTTTGTCATGTTAATACAACGTCCATGCTTATATAACATTTTTAAATATTTCTCATTAAACCCAGCTGTTGTTTTTATCTACCTTGTGTTAGTTATCTATGATAAATTGGGATTTTTTTACCAGTCCATTCAATCAAAGTACTCTTCTATGTTCATTTATTTGGTTCTTGGATGCATATGACTTCTCCATAGCCTGTGTTTTTGGGGCAATAAACAATGTCGCTTCTTGAAGTTCTAGATGCATAATGTCCTCTCCCTTCTCACTGAGGCATAAAAGAAGCCATGTTCAGTGTGTGATGGGAAGGCTGGAGATGGACACTGAGAGAGCTCTGACTGGGCCAGATAGGAAACGGGGTCAAACATCAAAAAGGGCTCCATCATGCCCTGCCTGTCTGTGTGCAGCGCCGCCGTTTTCGGTGGCATTGGGGAGGTGGGGCGGACACAAAGGCCCTACGTTTGCATGTTAAAAGAGATGTTTGGAGGCGAAGGTGTCTCCTGCGATGGGGCGGTTCAGCGTTTCTGTGGTGGCGAGGTGACAGGGACACTTTCGTGGGGGGGGAATGATGTATCTGGCTGTAATTCGGCGTTGCGCCCCGCCCCTTGTGCCCGGCTTGGTGAAGCGGCCTGCCACTCTCCCGGTCTCTCCCCCGGTACATTTCAACTGATGTTTGTCACCCCCCCTCCCAACCTGTCACGCCCAGCTATAAAGCACAATACGCTCGTTTCTACAGGCCGGAGACAGATATTTTATTTCGCTCTGCCCTGTCAGATGGGGGCGATACTGTTTAAATCAGGAAGAAGCTCCTCAATCTGTCTATTGTTGTTGAATGATTTCATCTAATTCTCCTGAGCTGACGTAATGCTGGAGCCAGGGTAACGGTGATTCCCGTTTAGTGTGGGACAGCTTGTGACGGCTGAGGAGGCTCCTTGGAGAAATGTTTTATTAGTTCTATATGTGTGAATATTTCAAGCAATAAATCTGCATTGTGAGACTCTTTTAGGAATAAAAATATAAAAATCAATACCTTTTATTGCCTGTGTGACCCATATGAACTTAACATTCAGGGATATAGCATATTGTTATTGCTAGTATGAAAAGGTATTGATGCCACTGTATTTAATATTGCATTTCTAAGCTTTTGTTATACAATAATCAGTAGTCAATGTTATACAATTTCTCAAATATAATATTGGAAAATAGCTTCATGACCTGAAAGTAATATTTGTCAGCTGTAATATATCAGTCTAAAAGGCTTAACAGCTGTGTCTGCATTGTGAAGCAAACTTCCGTTTGCCCTCCAAGAAGCATTCCGGATTGTTCTATTGCATGTCATTTCCCAGGCAGAAACCGCTGCTGTTGCCCTTCCTGACAGGAACTTACTAAGAGCAAAAAAAAAAGGAGAGAGAGAGATTTTAAAAAAAGAAGAAAGTGGAAGCAGAAGACGAGTTGTCCTCTCTACCGCTGAGTTTCCATGCGTACAATGGCGCCTGCTCTTGTCTACGTCTTCCCGACATTTACGAGTCTTTTCAGAGACCTTTGGCAGCCGGCTCCGTCGCTTCATTTCACCGCGCGGCTCCGACCGTGTTTTTGTCAGGCCGACAATTTGGGGGGGACCGGCGTGTCGCCCCCATGCCCGGCTGGAGAGTTGGCGGAGGAAGGCGTGCTGGCGGTTGCCATGGGGTGGGGATTATCTCGGTCGCCTCTGGACAATGTGGCGGCACGCTGCGCGGCGATAACGGACGCCGCTGAGGGTCGCGACCTGGAAACGGAGAAATCGGCGGGAACAGCTTGCCATGTCAGCGGTGGGTGGTGGCAGGGCCAAGTTTTTTGGGGTTTTTAGGGTTGAGGCACCGGGCCTCAGAAACACCACAGAGGATGACGAGTCTGCTTCTCTCTGCTTTCAATCTGAGGAGGAATGAGGACAGAAGTCTCTGTGTAGGAAGGAACCAATCAGATTTAACCCGCAGTTACATGTGTTCTATCCCAAAGTGCATTTCTGTTCAGGGGTGCCATTGACGTAAGGACGGCAGACATTAAAAGATTGTTTTCTGAGAATGGAGGCATGTCTTTCTCTTAGAAATAACCATCAAGGAATAGTTGAAGGACAGTCCTAAAAATAAAGACAGGGACGTTTTGTACTTATTTGGAGATCTTACATGTCGAGTTTGCCTACCAACCCAGTGAGTAAAATTGAGAAATTCCGAGATTGATGCCATCGATGGCTTTTAAATTCAGAGCACTGCAAGAAGTACTGAACAAATAAAAGCATGTCTGTTAGAATTTGGCTTTTTTTTATTTATTTTTTAAGAAGATCAGATGTATAGATTCTCTCTGGACTGGTCTAATCTGGAATCTACTCTATTCTTTTTTTATCTTCTTGTGTATTTATGAACCAAGGTCTCTGTCTAAGCTACCAGACTCTCAATGTGTACGTTCCAAAGACCCACAATGCAGCAGCCTCATCCTGTTCTATCTGTCATGCATACCGCATTCAAACACATCTTTCCAAACCTAGAATTTATTTCCAGAACCTTCAGGCTGATGTTACGGTATGTAATAATTCATCTCAAAATATGATTGCGTGCAGCCAAGAAATCAATAATTCATTTTTTTTTCTGTACTAACACCCTACTGCAGTCTTGGAATAAATGTTTTAACATGTCTTCTCACCATGTTAAACAAACATCTATTAGGGAGTGGAGTTTTTGTGTAGTTACTCCACCTAGCTGCCATTAAAGCAGGAAACTGGGAAAGACACCAGGTGAATTGGAAATGTGAATAGTGATGCAGAAACACACACAGACAGACAACATACACACACGCATGCACACACATGCACACACACGCACACACACGCATACACACGCATACACACACATACACACGCATACACATGCATACACACGTGCGCATATGCGTGCACACACAAACAGATGCACACAGACGCACACACACAGACAGACAACACATACACATGCATGCACACACACACACATGCACACGCATACACACGTGCGCTTATGCGTGCACGCACAAACAGATGCACACCAACGCACACACCCAGACACACACGCACACACACACACACGCACACACACGCACACACACACACACACGCACACACCCAGACACACACACACGCACACACCCAGACACACACACACACACACACACACACACACTATTTGTGCAGAAGGCTGAGGAGATTCATGAGCCAGTGCTTTTGCTTGTTGTGGGATATGCTTGTGAGTGCAGGTCCTGAGTGGGATCTGTCTGCGTTCGCTGGGAGGTTCTCTCTTTGGACCATTCATGCTATGACTGATGACCAGCACGAGGTCCCCCTCCCGCTGTCCCCAATGCTACAGGACAAAGGCCTCTCTTGGTAAAACAAAAACATTCTAATTGGCCCGTCCAGTGGGGCAGCTGTCAGTGCAGGGGGCCTTCTCTTCTGTATGGACCCTACTGAAACAAGGCTGTGATAGACGAGGAGCTGGTGCTCTGGAATGGCCACAGCTATCTAGCCATTATATTTTATTTTGTCTATTTTTATTATAAAAACAATTTTTATTAATTAATTTGTCCGCTTCTGTACTCTGATTAAAAGGCCTCATATTGTGTATCCCCAGCAGCTGGAGGAATGCTTGTTTCACTATATGGCTTTGGCCGTTCATAAATGTTTGGCTGCTCAGCTGGCTACAGCGGGGGGAAGAATCTGTTTTCAAGCTGCTCTTTTTTAAAATACATGACAAGCTCAAAGTATCATTATACACTAATAATGCAACCACCTGATGCAGTAAATATATACTGGGATTTATTTCAGCTAGATAAGAGGCCTTGAGTTTCCACACTAAGATAACTTTGTTCCCAATACTTTAAATGCAGTACATTTGCTGTTCAGCTGTTTGTTTTGAAGCACAAAATGACTTAAATAACTGCCGTGCAACTAATAAAAAAATATTTTAAAATATTCTCCTTTAAATGTTCTTCAGTGTAACACATTCAAAGTTTCTCATGGAAGAAACACTGTGGGTAAAGTATTTTATTCTCTCAAAAAAAATAAGAACTTGTAGAAAATGGAGAAAAGTTCCAAGAGGCCAAAATAATACAAGCAGTACTTGAGCCAGTACTGCTTTCCTTTGGATGTGTGTTAAATGTATTTATGAGCTAATTCAAGACAGAGAATGTATTAATGCTATTAATGGCTTGGGCCTGCCATATGTATAAAGGATGTGTTAGGGAATTTATTCGATTTTAACAAATATCAACATTAATTGTGCTTCATAAATACATTGAACACATATAATTGAAAGTGAAGGTCATTTTTTAAAATGGCATCATATTTGAGCATCAAAAGTTGTACAAAAATAAACAGTGAAACTATGTGATAAAACTATGAAGCAAATGCCATGATAATTATTGTTTAAAGGGCTGAAAAGAATTGCAAGTACAATCCTGTCTTAGATCTCATTCCATTCAGGAATAAATTCTTTGAACACTGAGTCAGTACCTGGCAAAAATACAGTCAATCGTGATCGGTGTGTAAATTTGTTTACTTTTGGCTGAAGGAATCAGAGCAAAGCTTTAGCGCACAGGTAGGGTCAGTGTGTCGGTAGCAATCCCTCCTGACTGGGTATTGTCAGCTGAGATGGTGTAAAATCCCCACTCTGACGACGTGGCTGTTGTGTGCTCTTCACCGATGACGAGTTAGTGGATTTGGTGTAAGCGCTATTTTTTCAAGGTTATAACATAAGATAGAAAATTAATTGTGCTCATCTCAAACCTATTGAATAACTGGGCGCTGAAGCACTCGCTAAATTGCTTATAAACTATGAATTTATTCTATAAATGTATACAGCACGATTATGGCATATGTTTTCTACGTTGTACTATTATAAGGTTTTAAGATAAAATTGTAAAGTAAAATTTGTATGTTCTCATGGTATGTGTGTGTGTGTGTGTGTGTGTGTGTGTGTGTGTGTGTGTGTGTGTGTGTGTGAGATGGAGGGAGAGAGAGAGAGAGAGAGAGAGAGAGAGAGAGAGATTTTTTTTTAACAGCGCTGGAGTTGAGCAGCTCATTTTATTGGAATGCTTCTGTAATTACAGCAGTTTGATATGAGCCTTACTCATTCTCCACTAAAAACATACAGTCTATTACTGTTAATAAACACTTTCTGTCTGTATTGCGTAGAAAATACTGAACAGCAAGTTGCTAATGCCTCAGGAGTAGCATGAAGTATCCTAAGTTGCTGTGCTCACTGACACCACTAGAACGTGCTCTTCAACAGATTATCCGCACAGCTAGTCTCTCTCTCTCTCTCTGGCTGAAGTGCACGGCCAGCCTAAAGCTCTGCTTCTAATTTGTAAAAGAAGCAGAAAGAATGCAATTTATAACTGTGAAAGGGCTAAGGAGAATACCACCAACACAGACAGTTCTCCCAAGGGTCCAAGCCTAAGCTGTCTGGTTAAAAAAAAAACACACAGAATAAATCACCAACATTGGCTGCTGAATGACCTCATCTTTCCACTCAGAGATAACCTCCTGCCATAAGCCAAACGTGGCTCTGGGCCTGGTCAAAAACAAAGAGTAGATGGGGACTTGCACGTAAGGAATTGCACTTTCGGTAGCTTCCCGATCAAATGGAAATATCTATACATGGATGAAATGCAAATATACCAAGACTGGTAGACAAAAAAAGAAAGCTTTTATTATTTACTTGTTATTATTTAATAATGTATTCAATTAATAGTGACAATCTCAAAGTGCTTTTCACAGGAAGTTTGGTGACGTAAAAATATTACAACTGCACTAAGATACATTACACTAAAATTAACTAAAAATTACATTACACATGTACACCACACAGTGTACATTAGAGCTACAGTTTAGTTCCTATAGAATCTATATCAACCTAACACCACCCTACTCATATATGTATTCAAACTACATGTATTCATTCTGTAGGGCCCAGCCTGTAGGGCCCAGCCTGCCGTGCCTTTATTGACTGAGTCATTCAATTGACAACAAATAAATTGATTACGGGATTTTATTAATAATAAAAATGTAGGCCTACAAGCTATCAGACAGATGAGAACATTGGTATGTGAGTACTCTTTTACATTTATGGGTTTTTTTGCCAAATAGAACTTTGTCAAAAAAGAGAGCATTAATTCTGACACAAATAAACTCACTCAGGCTTTCACACCATCTACTCGCGAAAAAGACAAAACCGCTCCACTTGGTCACGTGCAGTGACAAGGGGGCGTTGTCAGCGCATTTGGTGCTACACCGACAACTTACCGATTGTAAACACTTGATTGCAAAGTACAATACAGTCACTAGACATGCCGACGGTCTCAGATATTCGGTTCAAAACCTGAAGTTTTCTAACGTCCCTATAGCCGTACAGACAGTTATGGTATAAAATTGGGTGGTTTAAGACCGTGACAATGAGCTGCTTTTTAGACATACAGAAAAGAACTGGAGCTCGTCGGACACTTTTTTTTTAACAGTCTAGAGCGACGTTGTCTTTGATTGGTTGGCAATGCGACAAAGTTGACTGGTAGTCAACATTTCAGAGAGACAAACATGTGGGTTATTTTTCGCTGTGTACTGACTCGCTGTGTACATAGACTTTGAATGGAATTTTGTCGCTTTGTTTTTAGATGAGAGTAGATGGTGTGAACGGGGCGTTAAACTGCATTGTGTACCATAGAACTCAGAGTGCAGCAGAGAATCTGTGATGCTGATGATCCTTTTGAGAGATCTGATTGGTCGGATAGGAAAAAAACAGGAAGTAACAGCATTACCCACACTTTGGCTGTTGTACTGTGAAGTGCTGGGGTGCATCCCAATACTAGAAAAATGCACCCGCCGTTCCTCTGCTACCACCTCCTCTCTTCCGTGCCCCGGAAACGGATCTTTGTGTTTTAATCTAATGTTGATGATTACATCTTAATTACGTATTAATGGTTACATATTAATTAATGTCTCGACACAAACCGCAATGTCTTGTACATTGTATACTGTACATGCAAATACTTGTACTCGAAACGTTCACAGTTTTGCATACTTCCGGGTAGGAGAGGAGTGGTAGTGGGGGAGTGGAGGAAAGGAGGAGAGGAGTGGTAGTGGGGGAGTGGAGGAAAGGAGGAGAGGAGTGGTAGTGGGGGAGTGGAGGAAAGGAGGTGGGGAGTGAAGAATATTGGGGCGCAGTCCTTAATACAGCTGAATCACCCCCTCGTGCTGATTGACAGGCAGCAGGCAGACAGTGGGAGTTAACTGTCAGGGACAGGAAGGGCCATGAACATGAGCCTCAGACAGGGGGAGGGGCCAGTGCACATGAGTGACAGAAAATTGGAGAGGGGCTCGTACCCAAAATACTGGAAGGAAATAAGTCATTGTCCATAAGTGGCAACAGTAAAACATTTTCAATAAAATGTATGTAAAAGTGAATTTACAAATCACTGCTCTCTGCTTTTATGTGCATTTTACATGCTGTCCCAACTTTTTGGAATTGGGGTTTGTACTTCTAACGCTGTTATTGAATAACCATATCTGTTAATGTGTCCTTAACAGGTATTAAATTGTACATTTTATTCTACAGGAGTAGGTACCATTTATCATTTATTTTTTGCTTTGACTTATTATGCCTCAGAAACTCACTCACTTTTCAATATAACCCAACATGTACAGCGTATTGAGGGGAAGGTGTAGGCCTATTTGCATCACATAAACATATTGTAGTCTAACATATTCACCTAAACACTTTCTCCATTCTTCAAATCAGTTTAAATTTGCTCAGCACTTGATTAAGAAGGTCTGACAGTTGACCATCTTTGCAAGTTTTATGCTTTGAAAACAGCTTGTGTTCTTCTTCACGCCTTTTCTAACCAACCCCACGTGATACAGTTCTGATGAGTGTCTTCTATGTGTCGACTCGGAGGCGAAGCGACACAGACTCACTGATGCTTACGTTATGAATAGTTCACCTCATAGCGCCTCCTCTAAACCTATTACAACCACCACATCAGATGAACAGCACATAGACCCGTACAGGCTTTGTCTCATGCAGTGACAGGCCATTTCAGAGCTCGCATTAGTCTGGTTAAAAAAATTTTTTTAAAAAGAAGAAGATCTTTACCCATCATCCATTATGTAGCTTAAAGGTCAAGAGCCGCAATGAAAATCTCTAGAGAAGTCATTTCCCTCGTCTTTATGGGGTCAGCATTTGGCAGGGTAGATGCATGGGTGGAGGGTAGAGAGCAGAGCTGTCCCCTCTCAGAAGTGTAATAAATGTAAGTAATGAACCGCAGTGACATTAAAAGGGTCGCGCTAGACTGCCCCAGCAATTGAAAGTTGCAGATGAGGAGGAATCAAAGTACCAACTGTTTCAGGTGCCTTTTGTCGCCGGTCGAAGTGGCCAATCTATTCAAATCAATTATCAGCTTTAAATGAGCCGGCTGGTGTAATTAGGGATGGGCCGTCCCCAGTGGCTGGGGGTGGGGTGGGTGGGGTCCCTGGAGGCCTGGGGTTTGAGGGATGATGTCAGTGACCAGAGTGGCTCGTACGTCCCCAGAGTAGTATCGGCTCTGAATAGCTCTGCTCCAACACTGGGACACTTAAAGGAAGAGATTTGGGATAAATGGATATATAAATCCCTGAAAATTCACCAGCATTCCCATCACCCCTCATATCCAGTCACTGTATATTCATATATACAAAAACAAAATGTCTTCCACACATTCAATAAAATAACGCCATGTGGCTATTTATTCTCCATTTTGAATTTGAACACATTTTACTGATTTAGGATTCCGGTGTGCTAGTGGGCAGTACATTCGGAATAATAGTGTCCTTTGAGTGCATGGGAAATTGTATTCTAACAGGACACACCCACACATTTGAAGAACTGTGGTCTGGGCTTGTATGCATGACATAAAAATGATTTACATGCAATTGGCATTGTAAGGATACTTGGCAAATTGCTTGCATTCAATGGCAAACAGATTGGCTGGCGTAGCATTGTCCTCGGTTTCCTCTGACGAGGCAATGCATATAATTAATTATCTTTTATGTGTTCACAAAGAAAATAATTAGTCTTAATGACTGCAGTGCTGTCAGCTTCGGATTCAGTATCACACACTCGAGCGAAAATGAACACTAGCCACATTAATGGCGGATAATTGAATCAGAAATAAAAGGCTCTCAACAAAATCCCCAGAACATATCTCAAAGGGTGTTGGACATATGTGGTCATTTTGTGGCCAATGCAATGAATAACTCAACATTGCATTACTGCGCAGGGGGACAGGGAGTCATGTCACCCTCAATATTTTTATATGAATTAGTTGCTAGACCAGCTGGTATGCTTGTTAGACTCGACGTTTGACTACGCAAGACTATGTGGTCCAGCAGTGTGTCTCCCCCAGAGTTGAAATGAAACCTACGCCTATGCGTTACTGTAATCTAAAAGGGTATTGAGTGGGTGTGGAAGTTACGAAAGAATATTATGGATGGCAGTTAAACTGGTGATGGCCGCCTAGAGATAACAGCTAATGCTGTGAATTTCATACGCGTTCCCTTCCCTAGTGAACACCAGAGGGCCTGTGAAGGTAATATCTTAGACGTTTGCTGGGATGTGTTTTAATATACATGTTAAGTCAAGTGTGTCAAATGTACGTATGACCTGGGGGGCAGGCTGTCGCTCACCGACTCATTTATCTAGTGCTCATCCTTTTCATATACTCATATGAATATACTTTTCATATATGCGTATGTGGCCTCGGGTGTGTGAGGTCGGTAGGGGGTAGGGGTAGGGGTAGGGGTGGGAGGGGGGGGGGGTGAATCGGACATTATTGAACTTTACAGCAGGGGTCCAGGGCCAGCTGAGAGAGAAGCTGTTAGGCTTGGAAAACTCAGTCTGGTGCTGGGGCAGAGGGCACGCATTCCAGCTGGCAGGTAACATTCTCATAAAGTTCTTGTAATGTTCTTGTTATGTTCTTGTAGTGTTCTGTGTGACACTGTGGCAGTTCTGTCTCCTTTTTTGCAGTTCAGAGGGGCCCCCCATCTTCTAAAACACCCTAGATAATTGGTCCTGCTAAGTCTGGAAATGGGGGGGGGGCTGTCATCAATACATGTGATCATGGTGGGGAACTAATAATGAACTTCAATAGGTATATTGATTGGATTTTTTTATTTTATTTTTTTTAAGATTAAACATACTTTTTTTTTTGCAAGCGTAGTCATTGCTGTCAGTGAGCCTGCCATTCAAATATGTCTGTTTCCAAAACGGTGTCCAGTTATTTCAAGGGACCTCAGCTTGGCTTTTTCATTTTGTGTTTATTTAGTTCAGTAAACAGACTGAGGTCCATTTCAAATGGAACCTTTGTTTTTAACAGATCAGTCAGCGGAGTGACCACTGTAGAGAAATTAGAACAAACGTTACGGTAGTAACTGACCGTTCCTAAAAAACACATACGCTCCTGCTTTGTAGTAGGAGCTAGGAGGCGGTACGTGATCAATGGAAAGTGCCTTGGCTCACACAGGTTTAACTTGACCTTGTCCCACCACAAAGCCTCTATAGGGGTCCTTCATTCTGAGTTTAAATAGCAAGACTGATCTCAGATCAGCACTCCTGGGATCCCTCCTTATCAGCCTTCATTCTGAGTTTAAAAGGCAAAACTGATCTCAGATCAGCACTCCTACTTTGATAGGCTTTGTGAATGTAGTATATGAAAAATTTCCCAGAATACAGCTGCCTCACTTTGTTCAGACCTTATCTTATTTGCATTATATTATGATTTTCTCACAGAGTTAGAAGATCAGTTCTCAGTTCTCCTCATTGGAGAACATCAGGTGCTCTCTGACTTTTATTCCTTAGTGTATGGATAGTTTTCAAAGGCATTAATTATGGTAATTATGAGAGCAAAGAAGCAATTGATAAGTTGGTGATTAAAACGGTATGTGTAACAGTCCATGGTATTATTTAAATACATAATTTTCTTTTTCATTTTGAACTAATTGGAATAAAATGTATGCCACATTAGTCTACTAATGTGGGCCACTAATCTTTGCCTATTGTAAGTGAGAAAGATAAAAAGGACTCATTTCCCTTTCTGCCGTTTCAGTTAATTACATTTTTTTTTAAATTATATTTTATTAGAAATCTCATATTTTTGGGCTATAGCCATTATGAATCCACCATACGAAACCTTGTGTGAGTGTGAGAAAAGTTGAGAAAGGAGAAATTAGTACTTTTTTTTTTCCTTTCAGAACTGAACTGTCAGCGAATTTGGGGCGAAATTAATTATTTCAGCTTGATAAACCTTTTTCATCTATTTGACTCCTTACACAAAAAAGCCAATTAATAATGTCAAACACGCTCTCCTCTCCTGGGACGGGACCCTCGGGAGTTGATGAGTGTGTTTATGGTGGAGGGCCGAGGCAGAACGAGCTCGCCGCGGGAGAACTTCATAATCACGACACACCTGTCAGACGCCAGCCTCATTATCTGCACGCAGAGGGCGAGCCTCATTTTGTCAGACGCGCTTTTCTCGAGAACCAACAACTGCCCGGGGAAGCCTTCGGAACTGTCCACCCGGTAGATGATTCATTTCATTACTGAATCACGTCTGGCAGGCACACGTTTCTAATGAGCTAGTAAGAGACGTGACTGGGTCACGGCGAACGTATTTCCATCCCCATTCCATTTGCTGTGACGGGGAGTCCATTTTCCTGTAATGGGTTTATATCACAATATTACCTGGTGGTTTACACTTTATTTCCTGTGAAATACAGATAGATCTGTGCATTCTGCTGTTGGTGTTGAAATATAAAAAAAACATGATTATTATGCAATCTGAACTTTAGGCCTATTCTTTTTTGTATTTCTATTTACTGCTGGATAAATCATTGTCGTAATCAATTAGGCCTTCCGCACTGCATTATAAATATACTTGCATTCTTACAATGGGATTCAATTTTAGGCTGATGGTTTTTTTGGATTCAAACCGGCTGATGTCCTTATTTGTTGAATGCAAAAGGATGATCTATGAGTCTATATAATGTATAAGTGTAATTTTTAAGTATAGGGAAAATAGTAACTTAAGTGCTATTTGAAACCATTTTGCTCAGGGTGACTTATAAACTTTAACAAGGAATGTACCTTGTCTATTTAAGTAAATGACTGAATGTCTTGCTCAGAGTAGTGGTCCATCTGGAACAGATGCTTCATAGCTCACTGCTTTTACCATTACTGTTTACCCTGAGTAGTTTATTTGCGGTTGTCTCAGCAGTTCTCTCTCTCTCGCTCTCTCTCTCTAAACTGGGCGCAGTTAGCTTAGCTTACCACTCCAAAAGCCAATTTCTGTTCACTCTTGGCTAAATGCAAATATCTGCCTTTGGAGAAAGTGTTACTGAAAATCTTATTTTACAATCCAAACTCAAAATGTCTCTGTAATACCATAGAGCTCTGGCATCCCCTGACTGGTTCTTCAATGAAGAAGAAAAAAAAAGAAAAAGATTTTATTTTATTTTTTATTTTTTTATTTTTTTTTTAAACCTGTTTTATCATACATGACCTGGGCACATATAAATTTAGTAATACTAAGAATCCCAAATGACTCATTGCTAAATGTTTGAAGACACAGGCAGAGCAGAACTAAACAATAATGTTCAAATCATTTGTACAATGAACAATTGGCAAACTGATATATACAAACTGTACTATTATTATGATTAAGTGTATCATTATTATTTGAGTGCGTGTGTTCTCACCATTGACATGCTGTACAAGTTGTTCTCAAACTTTAAACAGCCTTCTATTAAAAAATTGTAAATAGATGATAAAACTAATTAATGAATGTCAATAACATTACATTACATTATAGGCATTTAGCAGACGCTCTTATCCAGAGTGACTTACACAACTTTTTAGCATTTTTCTTTTACATATTATCCATTTATACAGCTGGATATATACTGAAGCAATTCAGGTTAAGTACCTTGCTCAAGGATACAACGGCAGTGTCCTACCTGGGAATCGAACCTGCAACCTTTGGGTTCCTTAACCATTTAACCATTATAAGTTCCTTAACCATTATACCACACTACCCCCCCCCCCCCTATTCCCTATGGAATGCAAGTACCCCAGTGAGCCCCTTCCAATAATTTATTTTTAAATTGTTTTCACAATGTATTTTTCTGTCCATGATGTCTCCATATCTCTGATGGCATAGTAATGAAGTAAGCTATGCATATGAGTCATAACTGGTTTCTGCCAAGATGAGCACCATGTCTTAATCTGGTCTTGTCACCAAGAAGCTCCATCACCAGTGATGGTAATCAGATCCTGGGAGCGTACTGTAAGATGGCTGCCTGTGTGTAATAATCTTCATGAAACCCACGTGGGACAAAAGGTCACTGGCATTGAAGTCCTCATCTTGCCATTTCTTGCCCATTATAGAGCTGTTAAACTAATCCATGGAATGGATAACTCTTCCTGAGTGAAAGCGGATGCTTTGGTTCTCATGTTACTGTTTGGGCCACGTTTGCTGCGTGTGCGTGTGTGTGTGTGTGTGTGTGTGTGTGTGTCTGCGTGTGCGTGTGCGCGTGAGTGAGTGTACACGTGAGTGAGTGTGTGTGTGTGAGAGTGTGTGTGCGTGTGTGTGTGCTTGTGCGTGTGTGTGTGTGTGTGTGTGTGTGTGCGTGCGTGAGTGAGTGTGCGCGTGAGTGAGTGTGCGCGTGAGTGAGTGTGTGTGTGTGCATGTGCGCGTGTGTGAGAGAGTGTGTGTGTGTCAGTGTGAGAGTTGTGTGTGTGTGTGTGTGCGTGCGTGTGAGTGAGTGTGCGTGTGAGTGAGTGTGTGTGTGTGAGAGTGTGTGTGCGTGTGTGTGTGCATGTGCGCGTGTGTGAGAGAGTGTGTGTGTGTCAGTGTGAGAGTTGTGTGTGCGTGTGTGCGTGTGCGTGTGCGCGTGAGTGAGAGTGTGTGTGCGTGTGTGTGTGCATGTGCGCGTGTGTGAGAGTGTGTGTGTGTCAGTGTGAGAGTTGTGTGTGTGTGTGTGTGCGCGTGTGTGAGAGTGTGTGTGTGTCAGTGTGAGAGTTGTGTGTGTGTGTGTGTGTGTGTGTGTGTGTGTGTAGTGGTAATAATAAGGAAGAAGATAACTGCACACACAGCTAAATGCTTATTTAGCACCTTCCTGTCTATTTTTACATTCAGGCATCAGTAACATTTTACAACGAGAGTCACACTGTACTGAGGATGGTGTAAAATCACATGGTGTAGAATTGCATGGTGTAGAATCACAGGGTGTAGAATCGCAGGGTGTAGAATCACATGGTGTAGAATCACATGGTGTGGAATTGCTGTTCTTAACTGTACGTCCCTCTTCCTCCACCCAGTTGTCTTTCAAGGTCAAGGAGACTGAAATATGCATGATAGTCCTCCAAGGTCAAAGGGTTTGTTCCCCCAGTGTACATTTTGGTGAGGGTGAGGATGTTGATTTGCTTAGCCCAGCATAGTGTACCCAACCTGGATCAGGAGGGCACGATTCTACACGAACGTTCATTCATACAGAGCATTTGCTGAAAGCCTTTTCCTATTAGCTGATTTACTACCATAGAGGTTTCCGTTTTGAAGAGCACTCCTGCTCCAAGCTACCTTACAGTAGGTACCTTACTTACTATGTTTCAGCAGCTTATCGCTGTTAACACCTGGGGGGTATATTACAAAGCAGGATTGCTGAGTTAACTGGATAACTGCACTGAGTAAAAGAAGCAGGATTACTGAGTTAGCTGGATAACTGCACTGAGTAAGAGAAGAAGGATTACTGAGTTAGCTGGATAACTGCACTGAGTAAGAGAAGCAGGATTACTGAGTTAGCTGGATAACTGCACTGAGTAAAACCCGGAACCTTCCCAAATGAACACGTACATGGAAAATAGCTGCTCCGGGTTATACTCAGTGCAGTTATCCAGCTAACTCAGTAATCCTGCTTCTCTTACTCAGTGCAGTTATCCAGCTAACTCAGTAATCCTGCTTCATAGTGTCTAGTGCCCCCCCCCCCAAAACATTAAATCCTGTAAAATGATTTTTGCTGTCACTTCATTGATCAGGCTTCTGAATATTCAGCTGAGGCATATCACTGACAATTATTATTATTATTTAGCAAATTACCTTATCCAAGGCCACTTGCAGGCAACGTATACAAAATGCTAACCTGAACCATACTAAGAACCATTCTACAAAGGCCTGAGCTCTGGTGATGTGCACATTTCAAAAACTATTTCAAGCACGTATTACACCATTGAGGTAGGAGCCAATAGCTGAGTTAAAAACCAGTTCGATGAAACCCTGAAAATCCCCCCATGCATTAAATGGTATGGGGTGTGTATCGCTTCCAATGAGAAGTGGTATTTTCCTGCTGTTTTTTGTCGTGATGGCTTCCATTAAAGTCACTCTTTTTGATTCGTTCCCTGTCACGCGGCCAAATCCAGCCGTATGAGAAAGACAGCGGGGACTTGGATCAGCTCGGAAATCTCGGCATATTTCACATGTGGAATTATTCTCCATTTTGTTTCTTAAGTGTCTCAAGGCAAACACGGCCTGGGTGTCAGGCTTTAATATGGAAAGGTTCTGTCCATGTGACACAAAGATCATTGATTCTTATTGATTCTTACATGATTCTTACTGGCCAATTAAAGTTCAGTTGAAGCAAATGTCTTAATGCGCCTGGACCAATCATAACATGCCAATTTAGGGTTGCAGTTGAAACAATCGCTGTGCCCCAAATCGCATTTCCGTACTTCGCTATGGACTCACATGGATGCGCGTGTCAGTTTCCCAAGATCCCTTCACACAATCCAGTACAATCACAGTAATATCTCTTCATCATTTTACACAGTATATCTGACAAATAAATGAAAAAACAACAGGGGTACTTGGAGTGCAATGCATTGCAGTGGGTCGTTAGCCTTTGATGTTAGCATGAGTATCTGGACTGAGAGTATTGAAATCTCACGAATGTGATGGAAAAGGCAGATCAGGTTCCAAACGTTTGTTGCAGATTAGCTCTTCAGCTGCAGACCGGGGATGAATTCTAATATTCGTGATCACTTTATATTACTCCATACATAATAAAATGTATCTTAGCAGAAGAACTCAATTTTAACCGAAGCTGTTTTGAGTTTGGTTTTTATTGTGCTCTCCAGTGTTTATTATATTTTACTTTGTGCAGTCAGCTGTATCTTTGCAATCTGATTAGAAGCACATGAAAATATTACCCAGAATACATTTGCTGTCTTTATTCAGTGTTCTAGCAGTGTTCACATTGGGTATAACAAAGGGAGAGAGTTCTTGCTGGCCATGCCTCATCCGGTTAACTGTACAACTTTGTACAGACACAAACCACACAATCTCATAACTGTAGAGCAGTTGTGAAATAAGGGATAGGGTTAGAATTTCCATGGCCGAATCAAAAATCTAAATTTGAGAGTAATCAAGTCATCAGTCCAAAGCATATATTAGCTTGGATTTAGTAAGATCTTGCATCCAGGTATAGAGGAGGCTTCCTTTTGTACATATTTAAGTGAGAGAAGATTTCCTATTCCAGCTGAAACTCATTCAGGAGAACATACTGTATGTATTTGTATTTCATTAATGTTCTATTATCATCCAACCAATGCATGCTCTTTCTCAAATAGTATTTTGGCATGTCAAATTTCCCATTTTGTGAGCGATCATTTCTTTTAGCAGCCTTTGCATCTCTGTTTACTTACCCACTAAAATCATTAGTAAAATAAATAGGTGATTTTTTTAACAGTGCATTTTAAAAAAGAAAAAAAGTATGACTTTAATCAGGGTCAAGGCATACAACAGCCGCATTCGACTACGCATTCCATGGACGTCCCTTCACTTTGAAAATATTTTAGAATGTTGGTTTGCATTGGAATTAAGGAGGTTCTGGTGTGTTGTGTGAATTTCCTTGAGGCCTAATACTTAGGTGGCAACGCCTGTGTAATCTGCAGACTTAAAAGAGAAAAGACAAGGATGAAAATAAACACAGCAAACATGGTTGCTTTTAAAAGCCCTGCATGGTGCGTGAACATTATCCCCTCATTATCCACTTGTAAAGGGCTTGACATGACGTTCACCCAGTCAAGTGCTTTCCACTGTGGCCTCATCTGCTCAGCGCTGAGCATGTGGCTTTGATATAATCCTGCATTTCCTCCACGGGAACAAAGTGTTTTCTTTTCTTGCTTTTTTTCTACCCAGCTTGTTTCATTTCCTTTTTGAATCAGGGCAGAAGACATGATTACTCTTCCCCTTAATTGTACAAGATGGCATTATGTTAACACCAGTTCAGCATAGCCAGGCATAGCCATGGTCATTTCTTTATGTAATGCATTGCTACCCACGCCTTTCTAATATTGGTTATAAGTGAGTTTATTCCCTCGAGTTTCTTTTTTTTCCTGAATTCAGCAAGTTTTTTTAAAGTTTTTTTTTTAAGTTACACATTAGCTATTTTTTAAAAAGTTGCAAAAAATGTTATCCTAGCATGTGTATTTTCGGTTATACGTTTCTTAGAGCTGTAAAAATATATATCTAAGAAAGGTTACTGAATATATGATACACTGAAGCTGCAATGTGTGTTTAAGATATCAGTAACCCACCCGTCTCTGAACATAGGTGATCCTTGTACACATAGTGCGAAAGGTTGGCATTTTTCAAAATGTCTCTGGACTCCTGCCAGTCAACTGTCCAAATATACAGTTTTAAAATGTAATAACTTGTGTCATCACTGGCCCAAGAACTGGGAGCTGATTGGCTCTCGTCAAAGCGGGGCCTGCAGAGGGATGTGGTAGTATTTAATTTATTTTCCTTCTTAATCCCTCTCTCTTTCCCCCATTTTGTTTGTGTGGCCAGGATAGGGGGAACGCTGTGGAATCCTAAAGTAAAGGTTAAAGCAGGTCACAGTGTGTAGAGAAGAATTAAAAGATAAGCCAGGAAACGCTTATTTAACATTAAGTGAAATTGTGGGATTAGAGAACGGTGGAAGGACAGACACACACAAAAAAAAAGGGTTTTAGCAGTGAAATCTCATGGTGAGAGGTCACACTTAAAGGTGCCTGCCCGCAGAAAGGATTTCCTCCCACAAGTGAAGACTACAACGTCTTTAACGGCTGTGGGAGATTAGCACGTCTGAACACTTCGCACCTTTTTTTACTTACAGACAGCGAGGAAGAAATTCACCGACACTAGTAATGGGCCAAAGTACAGATGGGGTTGGGGGAGGGGCAATGTGGCTCTCTCAGTAAAATAAAAAGTAGTTAACTGTGGGCCAAAAAGAACATATTTGAGATTAAGAAATGATAAATACTATTTAATAGATTAGATGGGTGGTAATGTAACATAATGGGTAGCAAGCTAGACTTGCAAATCCAAGGTTGTAGATTTTATTCACAGATAGGGCACTGCCATGGTACCCTTGAGCAAACTACTTAACTTTAATTCCTTCATTACATATCCACCTACATACTGTAGATGGATTGCTTAAAATCTAAATATAAAAGTAGCTATAGTGAGTAATAACAATGACATATTGCAAAATTGCTGGCAATTTATACATTTAGAGGCATTAAACAATCAAAATAATCATCCACATGTATGTATTCTTCTATGAAATTTAAATTAGCTGCTACTGACAAGCAGATAAGATACATTTTGTGAATTATCATAAAATCCTTGGGTTTTCTTCGCAACTAAATATTTGGTTCATGTCAAGGTCATGCAGGGTTGCACTTTGAATTTTGAAGTGTTCTGTTTTGTTTCATGTTTCAGAGCCGCACTGTCATGAGGTGCAGAGATAATTACCTTCCAAGATTCAACATGTCGAGCCCTCTGAAAATGTCCAAGACTGTTGTCAACATGACGGCAAGTGGGAACGGCACTAATACACAGTCACAATGTGGTGCCATGTCCAAAGCTGCCTGTGGACGTCCTGGTTCTGTGTGTCCACTGATATACAGTCACAATGTGGTGCCATGTCCAAAGCTGCCTGTGGACGTCCTGGTTCTGTGTGTCCACTGATATACAGTCACAATGTGGTGCCATGTCCAAAGCTGCCTGTGGACGTCCTGGTTCTGTGTGTCCACTGATATACAGTCACAATGTGGTGCCATGTCCAAAGCTGCCTGTGGACGTCCTGGTTCTGTGTGTCCACTGATATACAGTCACAATGTGGTGCCATGTCCAAAGCTGCCTGTGGACGTCCTGGTTCTGTGTGTCCAGCATAATTATGTCAACATGCACAGCAGTATCATTTTTTAAATCACAAGCTAGATTACTGCAACTATGCCCTATACACTATACTCATTATTTTTTATTGTATAGCTATTGTGTCGTTGCTGGAATTGGGGCAGATGTCACATCGGTTTTGAAATTAGGAAATCATACTCACCAGTTACCATTGCAAGATGCCGCTGCGTATATCAGACTATAGACTACCGAGTGCAAGGTCATTGTGATCCTGCTAGCTAGCATGCTCAGGTTTAACCGCATAGCTAAATTCAGGACATGTAAAATGTTTACTGGCTATTTCTTTTCCCCCTTTTGTGTTTCTGTGGTTTGTCATGAAGCATGGATCAAACAAACACATGTTCTTGGCGAAACTCAAACACCCCTATGGTTTCGGCTTCTGTCCAACTTGTGTTTGGCCTCCATTTTAGGTACACCCTCAGAAATAAAGGTACAGTGAAGGACATATTTTTCTCCTTTAAGGAACAAATTTCCCAAAAGTACCCTTAATTATGTATTGCTGGCTAGGGGTACAATTGTATGTACCTACAGGGTACCACCTCAGTTACACGCATCTGTACTTTTTTTAGGTTCTTTTCCTATCTTTTTGTGTATTGCAGTAATTTTGTTTTTTGTTTTTTTTAATCAATCCTACACACTATGCAGATTCACTGATCACGTCAGCTGTGGATCAGCTAATGTACACTGCAGAATCACTTAGTGGAGAAAACGAGCCATCCAGATGAGGTAAAAAGCTGTGCTTTTGTCATACGCTGTCTCTGTGTTATTCCAGGACTATAATTAATTTATTCTCCCACAGATTTCTCAATGCTACTTATGGAAATATATGCTTGTATTATTGGATGTATGATTGGTTGTGTTAATGCTGTACAGCTGGATGGGTCATGTCACTGTGATGTCACTATGATGTCGCTGTGATGTCACTGTGCCCGCTATGCAAGCCAATGCACATGTTGAAAAGATCTGTGAATCCAAGGGATGTAGGTTAAAGGTGTATATATGTTTTGTTGAATTGTGATTTTCCATTAGTTAGCTGACTTTTTCCTAGTACTATTTTGTCATAAACAAGTCCCTAGGCTCCTGTTGTTATATGTGTCTCTTTAACAGTGGAATAGCCTATACTATGAAGCAGGATTACCCAGAATGCTCCCAAATCTAGAACAGGAACTGGAACATGAACTGAAGTAAAGAGCTGTTCTGGCTTCTGGATTTGCAGTTATCCAGCTAACTCAGTAATCCTGCTTCATAGTATACCACCAGGCCTCTCTTGTAAAAATATTTGAATCCCATGAGACAACCAGTGTAAATAAAGGATGATAAAATCATTTAAAAAAACAGGTGTTTTGTGGCATAAGATAAGTAATTTCTCTCATGTTTGATTAATTATTTTTCAGTGGTGTATTAGGGAAAATATAGCAACCAGTCCCAGCTGGCTCATCACATGACATTAGCTCTAAAGTATCTATGTATTCAGGCTACTGGGCTCATTCTGTGGTATAGTGAGCACTTTTACTGACTGAGCCAATTGGGAGGCCCAGTGTCACAATGTGTGGTGATGGTTGGTCTCATTCCAAAGGCACTGATAGGTGCGCCATAAAATGCAAATAAAAATACTGCCCCAGAAGTAATATATCAGAAAGGACAGCAAATGAAAAAGTTCCAAATTAGCACTGCGGCAATAAATCAAAAAGGTAGTTTTTAGAAAGGTTAATTTATTTTTTTGCAATAAATTATAAACTGTGTACTTTCCCCATATACTGAAAAGTTCCACCGCCAAAATCTTGAGACGCTGAGCATCTTTGATACGACCCTCCGTTTCAGCGCTTCAGAGTGATGCAGCAGTCAGAGCCTCCCCTCCTCCCCTCCTCCTCTCCACCTCCTCTGCGTCTCCTCGCCAAATCAGTCACTAATTACAGAGTGATGGTGATACATGTCACCATGACAACCACTTATCAATTCTTATTCAATTACCCAGCTGGTCAACAATGGCAGGGACATGACCGTGTCAACAAGGCGGAAAACACAATTGACGAACATCTGACCACTCTGCGACAAGCTACTCCCCAGATAGCGGACAGTGTAAGCCTGACGCATGCTCTAGCACAAATACATGATTAACCTTCTGAAAAGAAAATGTAAGAAATTAGAATATCTAGTTTCAATATATTTAAAACATATTTAATCACATGTTGATCTATTGTACAGCATATTTAAAAATTATGTCTTTTAAAAACTTTAATCCGCAATAATGTTATGTCTCCAGAAAAGAGTAAGAAAAAATATATATTTAAAATATATTTTGCATAAAGTCGTGCATGAAAATGATAAATCTGGATCTGGGTCAACATGTCCTGGATATTTGGACCTAAGCATATCAAAGTTTTTTTTTCTTCTCTTGGCTGCACTTTATATATATTTTTATATAATAATTTGATATCATTACTTTTCTGTGTTCAAGTTTCATTTTTTTAACCTTTATTTTACCAGGAATGAGATCACTGAGATAAATAATTCATTTTGCACAGGAGACCTGGCTGAAAGGCAGCATAGTGAACAAAAACATGTCCATCTCAAAGAAGATTACACATTACAGCTAAACTGGTAAAGTTAGCAGAAAGAAAATCCACAATTTACTGTATTGTGCTAATACACTGAGAGACTAGAGTAACTTCTTTATGGCTATATTTTATGCAAACTAGGTGTTGCATTTGTATTTCGATGCGTGCGAGAACAGCTGTGACAAACAGTGTTAATTCACACCTCCATTTTGTTTTTTAACTGAGCATCTCCAGTTCTGGGGAAAACCGTGTCAGGCCCTAATTAATGTGCGTATAAGATGAAAGCAGTAATGATTATTCAGATATTTGTTTACTCATGCAAATCTCTGAGCTGCTTATTCATGCTGCCTGCAGAATTATGAGTCTTATATTGAGGCTAATGTGGAGGAATATATTGTAATGATTACAGTATGTGTAGCTCTGCAATAAAAACTGGCATACAATTTATTCAAGTGGAAAACATATATAGTAATTACCATCACACGGATGTCTCTGTGTATACAATAGATTGTGTAATCATTAGTTAATGGGACATAATTTTGTGTCAAGTCCTTTTTTTTCCTACTTAGTGGGAATTGGCTTTGAGTGTCTATCTATGAAAGCCTCTATGGAGGGTATCCACATAGAGCAATATCTATATAAAGGTAAAAGTCAATGAAAGGCTTTAGTCATCATGGTTGAGAAAACATTGCTATTTGTGGGCCATGATCATAATTGTTTTTGTCCAGGTTTTTTTTCTGTATGTTTTTTTTTCTATTTGTATTTGCTTCTTCATTCCTCTGTCAGTGCAGTTTTTCCTCAATATGTAAAGTAAGGAAAAATGCTCCCTAATACCAAATGTATCTTTTCATCAAACTCACGTCTCAGACTCATGTCTAATGGAGAGCATGGTAGCTTGAAATGTCACATTTGGTAACCATTAATAATACATTTAGAGAGCATTTTTCAGCGTGCAGAATTTTCTTATTTTATCGTACAATATTTTTGTAGCGCCTGTTTTCTTTGGGATGTGCATGATTTTCCTCTTTAACATGTAAGTCTCTGCTGAGCTTTGAGACGCATTTGGCTGCAGGAGAAGCCATTTTGAATGCCTCCCGTCTAGCATGCTCCTCCACCCTCCCCTTGGTTTAGGATGACAGTTTGGCTGTAGTGTTTTTCCATTGACGTCGCTCCATTTGGAAGGTGTTGACGGGGCACGGTTGGGGGGGGTGGAGGGGCTGGGGTCCTTGAGAAACACACTGAGAGAAAGCACCTGACAACTGGACATGGTCAGCTCTGGACCATGGCAGTCACTGCAGGTGCCTCAGGGGTCAAATGTTGTAACCCTCCACAAGTGGTTCGCATTGCCGATTTCAAATGGGTTACTCCTGTCCCAGCCACCTGTCTGAAGCGTGGGAGGTAGGAAAACTAATTAGGGAGGGGCACAGCGGGTCAGGGTTTGTCCACTTGCATCTTGGGCCTGCTGGACGGACGCCGACAGCAACAAGGCTAGAAAAAAGGTCAGAATTTGTGGAATGTGGGGGCAAAATGTCACTTTACGCCATGTCATACGCTGATGTATGCCAGGCCAGGGGGGGAGGAAAGATGGACACCTCGCATGCTGCACCTGCACTGGGTGGGCGTTAAATTACCCCCGTGAAGCAAAAGGCGTTTGCTGGAATTCATCTTCCTCTATGGCCCTTGGTCATGGCGAGCGCAGTCCAGCTGAGCTCTCTTGACCTCAAACTCATGCTCTGATTCAGACTTTATTGTAATCCCAGAGGGCAATCGATGTTCAGCATTAAGATCAAATGCAATACAAAAACATAAAAGAATCATATGACAGTAATAAAACGCACAGAAAGGCACACCCGTAGCTGGTGTATAGTGCTTAGCGCCGAGCACCATGTCTTTGTTTACGCTTGTTTAGCAGTTTGCTCGATGCTGTGTTACTCAAGTTTCACTTACACTGCTTAGCCTGTTCGTGATTGGTGTTGTGCTTGTTATTCATAATTGTTTATTATTATATTGCTGCATATTGCTGTAATCCAGCTGTTTGAATCGGTCGTACTGGCGTGCGTGCGTGCGTGCGTGCGTGCGTGCGTGCGTGCGTGCGTGCGTTTTTCGAATTGACAATTAACAAATGGCATTTTACAGAAACTAAAAAAAGCATTGAAACATGTTTGCTTGGGATTTTTCGCAGAAACCGCACTCACAATTCGTGAGTACGGCACGTCAGGTGTGAAACTCGATATCCAAATGTTTTCGGTCCTCGCAGATGCGACTCTGCGTTACCTGATACTGTAAATCCATGCAGGGATGCTGTGGAATCTGATGACCGGGTGCGCTCTACCGTCCCTGTAGTGCTTCTGATCCCACTGGACGCCCCAACTCCTGGAATGGCTGGAGGTCAAGCTCTGGGGTAAGGAATTTTACCGAAGTGTCAGATCTGACCAGCGCCTTGTTGTTCCATGCTACCAGTCAATTAATATCACTACACAAACTAGCACAGAAAAGAGCTTCGTCTGGCCGGGGCCTGTTGCCACCTATGTGACCCTGTATGAGTTATTGTTTATTAAACTTTTACAGTATTGAAATCTTGTGTTCATCTGTTTAATAAAAAGAAAATCCTATAAAAAAAAGTACTGAATGCACAACTGAATAATAACTTATAACAGATAAATAACTTATGACAGATGCATAGGAGAAAGACAAGCTGAAGTAAAAGAAAAGGACCACGGCACACTATGAGATACTTGCAAAAAGACATTTCATTCACTTTAATAAAAATAAAAGTCCAAAATAGTTCAAATGTAGCCAAACACTGTTTAAATGGGGATTATGATATTTTACCCTCTGGTTCAGGTCAAGAGTAAATGTGAAATTGATGTTTTGAAAGGAGTGAAGCTTACTTGTGTTTCCTCTTGAATTTTCATGTTTCATGTCTGGAAACCAACCCCTTTCTCTCATCTCAGCACTTCAAATATATCTCTTCACAATTTCAAGATAATAAAGCAAAAAAAACCCTCTGTGGTATTCCTGTATGCCACATTTTTGAAATCTTATAGGAATTGGATCCGAAGGGAAAATTCTTCAGCGTGATCTTATATGCTGCAAAAATCTGTCACTGTATTTTATTATATCACTATATTTCACATGAAACAAATTTAACGTTTTTCCAGTCAGTATTTTTAAGCTGTATTTTGAGTTTTAATGACCCTAAAAGAGATGAAATTATAATCCAATTGGATTGAATGAATGCATAATATTTATTCTCTGTGAGAACAGAATGAGGCAGCGTTATAAAGGTTATGCGCTTGGCGCTTCTTTGTCTTAATAAAAGGAAGTTCTCTCAGAGGATGACTTGACAGGCTCCTTGGAGAACACATGCAGAAGGTTATTGCTGATATCCAGCCCACCGAATACAAAAAAAATAATTATGGGGGATGATGGTATGAAAATTAACATTCTCTTTGTCTGTGTCTTCATGTCTGGGCACTTATTGTGGCAGGGGCTTTATGACTCTCAGAATCCATTTCTGGACAAAGGCAATTCCATTATGGTTTAAGGAGGTTGTCTTTAGTAAACAATTAAGCGAGGACCTCTTTCTGGAGAAATACACAACAGTGAAGCTGCAGGCCAGATGCAAATGTATGTTGTGACTTGTGCAACATAAGCATGCATTATCTGTGCTAGGCTTCAGAAAGCTATTCTGGAGCTATTCCCTCTATGACTTCCAGCCAGTTTGTGGTTGTTATCTTTCTAAACCCAAATGAATATCATAGTTGTTTGTTATTGTGCATACAAATTATTTGTTTGTAAGAATCTGCAGCACTTGTGATGTCAGTTAGTTTCAAACTGGAAGTGTGCACGGTGCACAAGGGGGAAAGTGAGCCCCTAACCCCCCCCCCCCCACCAACCCCCAATTGTTTTGACTGACACTTGTTTCCTTGAACTCTCTGTGGCTCAGCGGATGAGAGAGAACGTCCTCTTGCATTTGAACTCCCAGTGATTGGCATGACTGGTTGGGGAGGCCTCCCCGCTGCTCGGATTGTGGGGTGTCGCAATAACCCTACAACTTTAGGAAGTGATGGTGGCAGCATATTGTTCCCTGACAATGGATGCAAGACAGTGGGTTTAAAAAAAAAAGAAAAAAAAAACATGTGGGAAATTGAACAATGACTAGGAAGAGACACAAAGGGTCGTCTTCCATTTCTTTCATAAGGGACGTGATGTCTAGACAGCGATGTTCCACTGCGTCTTCGCAAGGGTAAAAAAAAGAAATAATATAGAAGTTAATAATTGTCTAGAATGGCAGGGTTGATATGAACCCATTACTTAACTTCTAAGTATGATCTTGTGGCTCCATTTTCCTGTCAGAGACAACGAATGACTGTCAACATCTGGTGATCTGCTGTTGTGGAGCCAGATGTAGCAGCAGAAAAGGCCGGCAAACACATTACATCTTCGCATGTTTTTGCGATACTGCAACAATGCTATAGTGTCGTCACAATGTTGAAAGAGCATTCTGTGTGCTATACATATTCTACTGAACGACTCATAGTAGTACAGATTATTGTCTATCCTATTCTTGTTTTTTATGTATATAGGCGTTGACTGCATAAATGACCACCATTAAACATATTGACAGGTGCTATTGGCTAACATCCTGACAAAAATGCATGCCATAAGAGAATAAAACCTTCAATATATGTATGCAGCCGATGGAAACAGGTTCACGTACGCGAGTCAGTAAGAGCCGCGGTTCTATCTTTAGCTACAGGCAGGTGGGGAGGGGGTGTGGGTCAGGCCCTTATTTTAGATGCGCACTAACTAGCTCACTTCAATAAACCTTTGACCTCCCGAGGGGGCCGTAAATCTCCAAACAACTGCGTAGACTGTGCCACCCAGCGTGTCTCGGTGGCCTTCTCTGGAGGGGCTTGTTACAGGCCAGCGTGGCAAGTAACCTGATAGCCTGACTATGCCTCCAGTGAAAGAGAGCACAAGACTGTGCTAGCTCTGCGCTAGCCAGCGTCACACTGTCAAACCCACCCGAAGCCGGGAGAAAGAGCGCTTGGAACTGGTGTACTGCTCTCTAATCCTGACATCAGCTACCATTCAGCAACCCGAGCTGCCATGTTTTGACTGATGGACTTGCTTTTATTTGGTCATTCCCTTAGTTCATATCTAATGTTTGTAAACATTTGCTAACAATTCTGCAGCTCACTGCTCAGTATATTTTGAATGTTCACCTTCCACCTTTTTTTTTTACTAAATTGCTAAACATGCTTTCTTGGCTTACTCCAAAGATCTTTAAAACATATGATGTTCCCAGTTACTGTAACAATCGCCTAGTCAGTGAAATATCATAACACAGCAGCAGTATTTTTTATATTTAAAATTTTTATCCTAATTCCATGTAACAATACTATATACTCGTGAAGTCAAATTTTAAAATATAAGACTTCATAAATATTAAAAAATTATTACCATTGTTGACACAAACTGTATGTCTACCTTCAACCAGCTCCATCTTCTCTGCGTTGAAAACTATCCACAACAGATGCTTCAGTTCTTAGCCAAAAGAGAAAAATTGACATAATTTATTATTGGACATAATTTATTACTAACTGGGTTTGCTTTTCAAATCATAGACAACATCTTTAAATTGACATTGCTTTCTGTCTACCATCACCATGACTACATTATTCATTCTTTAGATGTTTGGAAAACCTGTCTGTCTTTCCTTTTACTTTTAACACACAAAAGACACACTATCCTCTCTTCAACAGAATCTCAGTTTGAATTTAATCCTTTTTAGGCTATTTAGCTATTATCCATTATCTAAAATGTCAATTAAATGGATTTATTTCACATCAAAGACATGTGAGCCCTTTAAACTGATTTGAGTGCTAATATTTCCCGTCTGTAGGTTCGTCTCAACAGTTGAATTACATCTTCCATTTTTATGTTTATTTACAAACATTTTTCTACCATCAAATGCAAAGTGCGGAATGGCCAACTCAGTCCCAATGATTCATGGGAACTGCCATCATTTAAGATACTGCATATTAACTAACATATGATCAATATGGGCCTGAGGAATGTATTTGGATATGTGTCGGAATAAACTATCTATATACAAACACATATCTTAAAACATACAATTTTTCATTATTTCATATGCGTTAATGCGTATATTGCATTTCTAAATGTTTCATATGTAACATTCTACATACATATATACACACACAATTGTACATATGAAAGTGGAAATGTAGTCTGGTGCTTTCTTCAATGTAGCCCAAATTAAGAATTCTGCGTATGAATGTATCAAATAAAATCTTTAGTGATTTTCATGAGGAGCGCTGTGGGAAAGAGAAATCGATTTCATCTCAGCTTTTTCCACGATGCGGATCAAGCGTCCGTTTGGGAACCTCCTTGTTCCCTCTTTCTCTCCCCCTCTCCCCTCCCTTCCTCCCTCCTTCCTTTTCTCCTTCTGCTTGTCCCATTCAGCGGCGGTTGAGGCGAGAGGTGCAGACTAGCCTCATTTGCATGAGAAAGTGGCGGGTGATGGAGGTCAGGGAGTCGCGGCAGACAGCGTTCCCCCATTCAGACCTCGTTTCCTCTCGCACAATCGCCATTGAATCAATCATGTTTGCTCGACCCTCTGCACGGCCACCTCGGGGAGGCTCCCGATCGCTTTCGATTTGCCACGTCACTCACGGCTCCCTGGCCCTCGTCTGGCTTCCGTCAACCACCTCCTGCCCAACCCCCACCCCCCCCCGAATATACCCCATGGGTCACATGATCACTGTCACCAATTCATCATGTGGCGACGACGCCTTGAGTGCTGATTGATCTAATTAGTAATCAATTAGCTTGTTTCTACTGGATGTAATTACCTTTTAGAGAGGGCAAAAGGGGTGCAGCTGGAAGACGGTAATAAGACCACGCCCACCGGGTCCACCCCTCCTGAACCAACAAGGGGTTCTGACAAAATGAAGGCAGGAGGGTGAAGAGCAAATACAGTCTCCAGGGGCCACTTCCCCTGCAATGTGCCCAAATCCCATTTTAATGAATATTGGACAGCTAAAAAAAATTTTTTAAAAAGGCAAGAGGCAAGAAATTTTGGAGAACCAGAGATGAAATGGGGAAAGTGTCTCATGGCTATGAAGACATTTGTTAGCAACTAAAAGTGTAGCAAGAACTTGTTTTTCTACTCTTTAGAATCCGGAGTATTGAATTGTGGCACATAAATGGAAACACGTGGATGCTCTCTATTTAGGAGCAGACTGCGGACCAAATGTTTGACGCGTAGACTGTTTGGATTGCAGAAGTCTGTGCTGTCCTTCCTTTCAGAAGCGAACAAAGGAACAAACAAGCTGTTTTGCAGGGACAAATATCTCAATGTGGGCCCGTCTCTAGGGCTTACAGTATGAGGGCACTGTCCTGCAGGGGTGTCCAGGGTGTGAGGGTGGGGAAACTACAGCACCATCTTTCCTTCACTTGACTATCTTGTCTCCGACGTGAAAAGGCGATAATCAGAAACAGGCGGTATTTATGGAGTTTCCCTTCAGTCGGCTCCCATTTCAAAGGAATGCTTTCACCTCTTTACCGCCAAACCCCCCCCCCCCCCCCCCATCGGTAGATGTCACAGAGTTGTTTGAACACCCTTATTTTTCTCCTAACCACTGTTCCAATTTCCCCACTCTGTCTGCATTTGCTATGACAATCTGAGAAAGCACGATCATTTTGTGTGTCTATTTTCCACTGCAATGCTTTATTCTCAGCTTATAAAATACATTTCACACACACACACACACACACACACACACACCAGTGAAACCTCGTATAAATGTCTCTTTTGGTAGGGCTGTTTGTTTGTAACAATAGGGACGGTCTGGCAGTAAGGGTTAATCTCATGCGCTTGTTTTATTCAGGGTCAGTCTCCGTAGCGTATATTTTGTGTATCATTAATTTACAGCCAGTTACACAGTCCCAGGGCGTACAATGACTCGCAACATTAGCTAAATGGCCAGAGCTGGAGTTGGCAATGAGATAGTAGAAGTGTAGCTCATTCATCATCCTGTTTGGCCCAATATAAGCCTTTCTTTATCAGGCTTCTCGGAGCTGATGTCATCGCTGCAGGCATAAATCAACCACCAGGGAGATGCCAGAAGTACTGATAACGCCCTATTAGCTACCGTGTTCCAAACTCATTGCTGATGAGTGAATGACCAGAAATTGCAATTTGGGCCACTTTATGTCTATATTGATCTTTAACGGTTTATTGTAAATGTTGTTTGTGTTTGTGGATTGCGTGTTTGCTGTTGGACGCAGGTTACCTGTTTAGGGGTGATTTCTTCTTGTGCATGACATAGTTCAATTGTAGTGTTGATTAATCCTTGCTTTCCTTCAAAGCAAATAAAATCATTTTCAAACCTTTTCAAAACATGTTCAGTGCTTATCTCGCTCAGTCGGCACTGATCTTATGGAAATATCATTGGAATTCATGTAGATTGAAGTTATTTTTTACATTTTCTTATAGAGATACTTCTCTATACAAACTAATTTACAAAAACTAATCCAGCTGATTATCAATTTGTTGAGCAGGGTACTCTCTGAAGTTTGTTTACATGTGTGTGTGTGGGCGGGCGGGCGCCCAATGCATGTGCATTTTTTTTCTTTCCAGAAAGTATCCAAAATAATATGCATTAATATGCCCTGCCATCATGATCATGACAACTTGTACACAACCTCTCTGATATTCTGAATTTAGATTTGGCCAATAAAAAAGGTAAGATCCAGGTTCCATCTGTGCTCTGATTGGTGGATTAGGATAAAGGTATCACCTGCCAGTGCTAAAATATATGAGCAATAATCACTAAGTACCTTCTGTAGAGATACATTTATCTGTTCATTCTGACACTTTGATTGACAGTTTTGTAAGAGCCCTGCTCATGTGATTACTGTACACTGAAGGCGAGGAATCTGGAAGAATGAGAGGCATGTTAAAAACAGCAGTATTCATTACTTAAGGGGATATTTGACAGTAAAACACTGGAGCTGAGGTTCAAGCAGTCTCTTTCGATGGCTCGATTCATATTTAAATGGAAATACTGTACTTTCTAGGGCCGAACGGATCAATTTCAGAAGACTTCACCGTATGTTCCAAGCGTATGTTTTATGAAATGCATGGTTTTATTGTTTAGAATAACCTGAGGCTGGCAATATTGCAATGAGTTAAAATGAGAATGTTTTGTGGCTGCTACAGATTATTTTCTTTGACCACGACCCCGCTGGGGATACCCACTGTTAGCAGGGGGCATAGCAGCCAGCCAACCAGCTGAGGACCGAATGATAGCATTTCCTTCGCTTTCAAAAGCATTGTTTTCGTCTATCATTTTTTAAATCTCATTTCCATTACATACACGTACACACACACACACACACACACACAAACATATTTAATTGATTCCTTGGACAGAACACAATATTATATGAATTTTACACTTTACTAGGTCTTATAGTAGATATGTACAGTGCCCTCCACAATTATTGGCACCCCTGGTAAAGATTAGTTAAAAGGGTTATAAAAAAATTAAACTTTTGGTGAATTAGCTTAATCTCACACTGAAAAAAAATTAGAAAAATCCAACATTTAATTGAAGTAAATTTATTCTGAAAAAAATAAATCTCATCAAGAAATAATTATTTTTAACAAAACCACGTGTGCCACAATTATTGGCACTCCTAGAAATTCTTATGAACAAAATGTAACAAGCATTTTTTCCATTCATATTTTACTTTTTAAAGTTGATCAGAGTGTTTAGGAACTTTTAAGCAGTAATCCATGACTTCCTGTTTCACTGGGGTAGAAATATGAGGCAACACAGAGGCCATATTCCCTTATTCATACATCAACATGGGAAAGATGAGAACACGCAAATCAAACGAGGAAAAAGTGTGTTGTGCTTCAAGTAAAGGAATGGCTATAAAAAAATAGCTACTCACCTGAAAATGCCAATATCTACCGTTAGGGCAACACTTCAAAAGTTTGAAGCAACTGGAACTATTACAAACTTGCCTGGAAGAGGACCCAAGTTTATTTTTCCCCCACGCACAGTGAGGAGGATGGTAAGAGAAATCCCCAAGCATCACTATTGGAAAATTACAGAGGAAAGTAGCATCTTGGGGTCTCCAAAACTACCATTAGACATCACCTCCATGCCAAAAAAAAGCCTATCTTGTCATTTCACCACAAACGTAAGTGCCTGGAGTTTGTTAAACGCTACTGGAACTTTCACTGGAACCATGTTCTATGGTCAGATTAAATGAACATTTTGCTTTTCGGCAACCAACACTCAAGGTGGGTTTGGCGTAAAAAGAAAAATGGCTATACCACAAATAACCTGATCTCCACTGTTAAGTATGGTGGAGGTTCCGTGATGTTCTGGGGCTGTTTTTTCTCCAAAGGCCCTTGGGAACCTGGGATACATGGTATCATAAACTCCAGGAAATACCAGGAAATTTTAAATCTGAATCCAGCTGCCTTTGCCAGGAAACTAAAACTGGGTCGTTGTTGGATCTTCCAGAAGGACAATGATCCAAAACATACGTCCAAATCAACAAAAAAATTGTTGACTGAACACAAAATCAAGCTTCTGCCATGGCCATCTCAGTCCCCTGACCTAAACCCCATTGAAAACCTGTGGGCTGAGCTGAAGAGGAGAGTGCACAAGAGAGGACCTAGGACTCTAGATGATCTGGAGAGATTCTGTAAAGAGCAATGGTCTCAGATTCCTTCTCTGTATTCTCCATTCTTATTAGATGTCACGGGAGACGTTTTATTGGCAAAGGGAGGTTGTACAAAGTATATTTTTTATCACCTTTTTTACTCATCATTATCAGGGGTGCCAATAATTGTGGAGGGCACTGTATGTCTTCTATTTTTTCCTCACCATAATACTGAAAGTCAGTCAGTGAAATGACTAATGCCACCTGAAGACCACACCGTAAATCAGTGACCCTAACAGCAAGCTTTCATTTTCATGTTTTGCCTTATGCCATTCTGTATCATGGATTATGAAATACATTGCATTTGTACAGCTACGTAGGAATTTGTGATGATAAACCTTTCATATAAATAGTCATAAAAGCACTCTTATTATATTGTTTATTTCTCACCACACAGACACCCTTCCTCAGCGTGGAATATATGGAAATATTCATTTTTTTAAAGGGCAAATTGGTTGTACACACAACACAAATGGCATGATAACCTGCAATATGATGTGAGCGAAAAGGCAGTTTCTCTTTCTGTCTGTTGGGCCATGATTAGGCCGAAGTCCGCCATTGCCGCCATTGCCGCCATCGCACGGCGACGGGGAGTTCTGTTCTTCAGCCACCGCCAGCCCTGAGCATTCCCAACTAAAGCTGGATCAGTTTCCTGCATTCACACGCCACAAAGCCCAAAGCCTTGGTATGGTATTGTCTCCTTGTGAAATGCATTGGAAGGTATTAACCCACCAGCAGCACACTTCCTCTTCGACCTCCTCCATATGTTTAGCATATTTGGACACCCCTGGGGAGGATGGGTTTTCAGTGTGACTCTCCTCACAAAGCGCCCTTAATTACATAATGTGAAAAACACTCGCCTTGTTTGTGCAGCAGCGTATAGCTTCTGATGTCTCTGCCTTTATCTCCCCCTGCACATGCATCTCTCTCTTTCTCCCTCTCTCCTCTCTTTCTCTCTCTCTCTTCCCCCTCTCTCTCTGTTCATTTGTCTCTCTCTCTCTCACTTTCTCTCTCTCACTTTCACGCAGACGCATCAGCTGAACCCGCGTTGGCCGGCTGAACCCACGTTGCTCTGGCACATCGCAGTGACACGGGCTACGTTCGCCAGCCGGTGGGAACAGGTGTGAGACAGCCTCGCCATCACATGGCGACGTGCCCTTGGCTCCCCACCGAAATTCCAGAATGGGAAAGACTGTTCCCCTCGATTCCGGGCCCATCCCGTGATTGCCTGATGACAGAGGGAGCAGGTTTCTCGACAGCATGTGCCAGTGTCATCCACAACAACCCCCCCCCTCAGGGTCCTGGTCTTTTTATAGTTTGGCTGCTATGCATGACGAGCAGACCAGCTCCGTACGGTTTCCAACTCCTCGCCCAGCAGCCTGACGGTGCCTTGCCTGTGAAGGTAAATACGCGTGAACACAAAATGAGGGTGGAGGAGGGCCATAAGAGATCGAAACCCAGTTGGATATTTTGACACAATGTGATCTCATGAATACAAATCATTCTAGCACTGTCGCCTCACAGCAAGAAGGTCCCAGGTTCGAAACCCAGTAGAGGCCTTTCTGGGTGGAGTTTGCATGTTCTGTCTGTGTCGGTTTCCTCCTAGTACTTTGGTTTCCTCCCACAATCCAATCCAAAATGTAGGTTAGGTTAGTTTAGGCTTATTGGTGAGGCTGTTGACATGGCATTGCCATAATTAAGCTAAGAATTGTGTTGGAGTGGAAGTTTTTTTTTTTCTTCTCTAAATACACTGATGTGCAAAAGGGCGACTTCCCACAGGGCTGTTCTGTATAAAACTGGACAGATAGTTCCCCCCTGTCTGGCAAGATGCTCCCACTTTACTTTCCACAGAAATAATTTCTGATGTTGGTGTCACCCAGTGAAAAAACAGGTTCCAATAAATATTTATAAATCCTAAACTTTAATTCCACCTCTGATTATTATGATTGACAAGTAGCGCGAGCAAACCACGTGAGCGCGTCATTCAATTCACACAGCAAATGAAAACCAAGGAGTTAAACTGTGAGTAAAACATTGTCCCACAAATTCGATATAAAACATAATATAAAGTTGATGTAAATAACTGAAACCACACTATTTTATTAGGCAAGACCCCTGAACAACATCTTCTGTACCAGGATTCCGGATGGGTCCTGTGTATTATCATTGGTGAGCATCATATTAGCGAAAGAATGGAATCTCCCTCGGATTAGCCGTTAGCTTGTTCTGCTAGCTCCGCCTAAACTTCATGTATGATACTACCTGAAAAATAATATGAAAAGTGTAATTTAAGTTACAACAGTTTGGGTATGAGTTCCAACAGTTAACACAATGTATACGATGCCTTTTATTGGTTCGTTTGGATACATTATAAATCTATAGCTAGCTCAAAGTTTTGTAAAGTAATAGCTATGCTAGCGGCGCTAACGGTAGCATTCCCCAGTTTACCTGCTACGTTAGCTAGATACTTAGCATTTTCTGGTGTTTCTCTGGTAGGTTTGCTATTGCTAATAATACACTTAAATACACAGATTCTGGTTATTTGAAATACGTCTATATATGTTTGTAGCTATACTATTTAAGTGTGGATATGTTTATGTATTTTTTTTATTTTATTTGAATCCTTTTTAAGTCAGAGTGACCATATTTTGGATTTCAAAAAAAGAGGACCGGGTTAGACAGGCGTTATGAACATAATACTTGGCTATTTTTTAAAATTTATATATGGTCTATGGAACAAGGAAATCCTAAACAGACATTTTAGGAATTTGGAAATCCCGCTTGGACGGATATTTTCGGTCCCACAAAGAAGAAATATCCGGGAAAAAGAGAACGTCTGGTCACCCTAGTTAAGTGAATAGCCATTAATTTACATTTATACTGTACAGTCATATTGAGTTGAGTATTGAAAATAGGTCTATGATGTGTAACTGTATGTTATTACTAGGATTAGAGTTGTACAACAGTAGATTTCAGTTAGTCTGTAAGCCTGTTGCTAATATGCAGGTCAGGTCTTTTGAGACCCCCAGAGGGGTGTACTACAAAGCGAGATTAAGGGAATAGCGAGCTGAATTAAGCTTCAACCCTGAGTTTTCTGTATCACGAAGCCGACTCACTTAATCGGGGTATATTGCCATGGCAACTTACTCTGCACGGCTAACCTGCTCCGGGGCAGGTTATGTTCAGGCTATCGGATTGAAACGTATAAAAGCACCGCCCTTTGACCAATCAACTCCTTGGCTTTGGAAAAAGGCATCTCCATTCCAATGGATCCCGTAGAGATACCGTATGTGCGGATAGTGAGGGAAACTCCTCGCAGGGCGAGATTATTGGCATCTCCATTCCAATGGATCCTGTAGAGATACTGTATGTGCGGATAGTGAGGGAAACTCCTCGCAGGGCGAGATTATTGGCATCTCCATTCCAATGGATCCCGTAGAGATACCGTATGTGCGGATAGTGAGGGAAACTCCTCGCAGGGCGAGATTATTGAGTTCTGCAAAAGATTTTCTGAGTTCCGGAAAATGCTTGAGACTTTTTTTATGAATAAACATTGGTGTGATTGCTTCAGCAAGGTTTCTAACATGCAGTATTAAGTTTAAAGTTTAGGAGCCGTAGAATGTAGCAGTACAGTTGTCACATTAGAAATAAACTGTATGACAATGTACGGAGAGTATAGATTTATTTGTTACGAGTGGTAAAGTGAATAAGGTATTAACTAACAAATTTAACCCTCTCTGGCTTTGTTGGAGGCATTGGTGTTGCTTTTTGCTCTTATGATTGTTTCATGATCGTATCTGTCCATTATACCTGTCCTCCGTATCAGTCTTTTTTTTCCACAAGAGAGAAATACGCTGCTCTAGTACAGCCCATGCTGCACCGCTATAGGCTCGTTGTTGCAGACACCGCCCCTTTTATTGGAACGCACACAAAGCTTGATTAATAAAGCCTGTGTTCAGTGATAACCACGTTGATAAGTTGATAACCACGTTCGTAGTACCAGTTAAGCCAGATAGCAGTGGTTAGGCTTTCTGAAGCCAGCTAACGCAAAGAAACCCTGGCTATGTTAAGCTTCCTTCGTAGTATACCCCCCAGGGCTCACCCGAAAAAACAGTGAAGTTGATCAAGTTGATGGCGAGCCACCCGGTTTTATCTTGGATTTCAGCATATGTCCTACGAACATTGACCCCTTTGAGCTAAGGCCCCAATCCCCTGGCGAACTCTCCCCCCTTTTTAAATGCACCCACACCGAACTCAGACCCTTATACTGAACTCTTGCACATACAAACACCTACACTGATACTTTAAAAGGCCTACTTTTATGTTCTATTTTCTATTGTGATGCATCAGCCCTTTGTACATAGATTCTTTTCTATTGTGATGCATCAGCCCTTTGTACATAGATTATTTTCTATTGTGATGCATCAGCCCTTTGTACATAGATACATTTGAAGGTGGATTCTATTTGATATGTGTCATAGATTTAAAGTGTCTCACCTGACGTTTTAATGACTTGAACCCTTTTGCTAAATTATATTCTTCTAATTTTAACCCTTTGTGTCGACCTCCATTCATTCATGGTATATTACCTTCCCATCAAAGCTCTCTACGAACCTAGCGTTGGTGTACTTACCCTACATGTGGGTTACATTATTATTACAGAATGGACAATAGGAGCCATGGAAGATATATAGTCTACATCAAAAGTGATATATCAATAAAGGGATATTTGTTATTTTGGAGGAGTTCCACAATTGTCCTTCCAATGATGTCACTGATGATCTCACCGATGACGTCACGGCATGGACTAATTTCACAGCATTGCACGCCCTCTGGGAACTGAACAGGTGACAGGGAGATGCGTAATTAATGAGTGACAGTCGAGAGGAAAGAAATAGTGATGTGGCTGGTCGCGTTTGTTAGTCCCCTCTCCGTTTCCTCAGGATAAATGATGAGAAGACGCCCCCCCTCTCATTGTGCTTCCTGTCTCTCTCCTTCCTCCTACATTAATACAGATGTTCCTCCATCCCCCTTATCTTCTGTTCCCATGTATCAGATACTGTTGTTTTATGCAGTCACCATGCAAATTGTTCCAGAGAACACAATGGCCCCATTAGTGCATTATCAATTTGTCTGCGGAAGATGGCTTCATCGCCATATGCGCTGTGGAAGAGCAACCGGAATAGCAACCACCTGCAACAGACTTCACTAATCATCATGGGTAAACAAACAGACCCATGATTATTAATAAATAATCATTACGGGTAAACAAACATGGGTGTCATATGAACATTCCTTGTAACATCTGGCATATTTTTTTTATTTTTTATATTTACATATGTCATTATGGGCTGTACGAAATACCTTGTAATTGCGTATTCATTCATTACCTGTGAGGTATTCCATTAAAATTAATTAACCTTATTATCTCCCAAGGCATGCATGCCACAGGCACACACGCACAAGACTACCAACAGTAATAATAATGGCAATACGAATATTTTTACAGACATCGTGTTCAGTCCTCTGACACACTTATCTGTGGCTGCCATTACGGGTCGATATATCTGCACCCCGGTATCATTGCTCGCTCCGTCTCCTAAAAGTATCTTCCTCTGAGCTGACAACCTGATAATGGCTTTTTACATTGTGTGAGCCGGAACCTGGGGGAGAGAAAGCATGATTAAAATTCGTCATTAAAATTTGTGGGTAAAGTATCCAGAATGAAAGAAGAGAAAAAGAAAAAAGGAGGAGACGGTGAAAGCGTAGCAACGGCGTCGGTTTGTTTCTTTGGGTTTCTTTGAACGTGGCAGGATGAAGATGTACGTGACCCTAAACATTTTTCCCTTCCCTCCAGGCCTGGGATAATGAAAATGATGAGGGAGGGAGGAGGCTTGGTATAGGTTCTGCCTGTGCCTACAGGCTGCATGTACAGCGATATGCAGTCTACCGAGATGAGAGAGATAAACCCTGTCAGGTGTCACAACGGTAGTTTCTCTGGGCCTGTCGTCTCCTAAACGCTGGAGATCCTCAGAACATCTTTACCATGGTGATAAAATGGATTGGGACTTGCCTCCAGGCTTGCTTGTGGAACTTACATGAGTCAAGTATCAATAACAGCTTGTAAACCGCACGTAACGCCGTTCCCAGAGGGGCGGACTGCTGTATTGCACTTTCTGTGGTAACCCAGTCTTATAACGTGTTTCTACAGGGAGCTTCTCACGGGAGCTCCTGCATTACTCAGTTGAGGGAAAAATATATGACGTTTATTCTGTAGGTGGTTACTATTTGCATGGAAAAGATAATGCATGTCATTTCCTATTTTGTGTGTATTCACACACACACACACACATACATGAAATACAGCAATTCTATTACAACATTATTAATTTTGCTGTATTTTAGTGCTTGGTAAATATTATAATAGTCCCAGTGCTCCTGAAAGATGGTTAAAATGGATGTGTTGGATGCTTCGATCTGGACACATGTGATGCCGGTGTCCATATCCATCCCATTTAATATCTATTCACATCAGTCTTGGCTTAAATATGTGGTCTGGGACAGCTGGTGCAAACAACACTGGTTCATCTTCAGAACTGATGATGTGTAACGAGACTATCTGCTAGACATCTGCATTAGCATCCTAACTTTTCTCTTTCCTCTGGGTTTACTTCCTCATAGATCGATCCAAAAGTCTCAACGCTTCCTTTCCTTTAAAGTGAAAAAACCTAACCACATACTCAAGCCAAATGTAATTAGAGAGAATGTGATCAAAGTATTTCCTCTAAGGTCAAGGTTCATGCTATGTGGGGAAGCCTTACTTCCGTCAACTACACGTATGACAATGGCCAATATGGACATTGATGGTAGTCATATGACCTGATCCTATATGACCCAAATCCGTATTGTTGTTCCTGACGAATGGTGCTGGACATTGTAAATGTTTATACCTTCATTACCATTTAAATGGAGGGGTGAAAACATGACACTTTAACCTCAACAAACAAATTAAGGTTTAGCCTTAATAAGGCCTTTTGAGGCTCTTTAGTTGATCGCTTTGCTGACTATGGCCAGCTAGGCAAACCGCAATAGAAATAAAGCTAATTCTGAAAATGTTGTGAAAGCGATAGAAGGAACCAATTGCCCAGGCTTTGGTGGCAAACCCTTTTAGATTAGATGGGTTTAACTGATTGAAAGGATCACCGAAAGTTGAAGGGAATAGGGACACATAGACATTAGCAGGCAGAGGATGAAAAATGGTCTTCATGCGCTGAGAGCACAGTGTTCTCTCACATGCGATATCATTTCTGCATATTGAGTTAATGGGGTACAGATGCCTTCAGTATCTTCAGCGGTTTGATTTTGGAGATCAGAACTGCAGGAGCACATTGCATATTGGGATTGATAGTAACTTTTGGAACGTGGTTTCAGTGTCTGGATAACTCTTTTCACACTGGACAAGACGCCGTACGGAGTCGTAACCTTTGATCGTGTCACATAGATAGTTCTTTCGAGCTAGGCTGTCATTTTTCAGAAAACGTATTGAGTGGGGGGGGAAAAAAGTTACAAATTAAGACCGATGACAGTTGTGTCATAATGCAGCCTGCAAGTCTAGACTCTGGGACTTGCTGTGCTAAAATTTGCCCCGTCAGAATTTGAAGCACTCAAAATTAATTCTGCTGGTTTGACAGTGCTCCTTGTTTTCCAAAGTGATAGTATCTCTGGACTAGCTTTTAAACCCCGAGGCAGGCCTTAATGAGTCACCTGTAACAGAAAGCAGACACGTTGGCTGTAGGCTATGTGCTCAAAAGCACTCCCTGCACTCCCTCCAAACCAAGTAACAGATCACTCTTTGAAATATAGACAGTAAGGAATTCCTTTATTGCAGAATATATGTCTCAGAATACCGTAATTCTTACATAATTTTATGCATACTGTATATTATACCTGGAAGGTGAAAAGTATTGCAAGGAGCAGCAGGTACATGCCCACAGGTGCTTGAAGATCTGTACACTTTTAAAAAAGAGAAGTCGCAGACAAAGGTCTGTGTTAATATGTATGGGAGCACGCTGCTTTAAAGTGTCTGCACGTTGCAAAGTTAATACAAGTGTACGTTTTGCACATATTCGAAAAGACAGGCTTGGTTCTTGTGCACGGAGCTGACTCATAAGTCAAAACAGGGTCTGTGCTGTAAACAGATCAGCCTGTGTTATCAGACCATAGCCAATGTTATTATGGGATGTCGGCTCCTCCTGTGTCCTGGGGTGGATTCCAATCGCTTATTGTATCCGTCCTCTTCTCCTCTGTCCTCGCCTGACCCGGAAATCGATCGAGGTTCGCCATCTTTAAGGACATTCCAAACCGCTAAATGCTCCTCGGAGAAGCAAGGAGTGGGGAATGAGGAGGCTCCCGGAGGGTTCTTCAGTGAGGAAACACAAGTGTAGCCTTTGTGGAAGCCTTTTTATTGGAACGTGCGGCGTGTATAAATTATCCACCACTCTCCAGATCTGCCACGTCGCGGGTACACCCAGGCACAAGAAAGGACGCGAGGAAAGGATGCAAGGAGTTAAAATAAATAGATTGGAATGAACCCCAGGTATCTCCAAAATGGGGGAATGCACCACTGACTGTTGCTCCCTGGCTTCTCTGTCATTCTCTAGAGGGCTTTAAGTAAGGGATAATGTACAGCGAGCAAGTCAATTGTTTCAAAATAAGCCACAACAGGGTGATGCGACCCTGACACAAAGCTTGACTTGTTGACTATGACTTATTTTTTCAATAGGAAAATTTGTCAAAAGAAACGACCCTTACAGTGATCCATCCATATCTACTGCATATCTGGCAGCAGAGTGATGCTTTGAGGCTCGTTTGATACCTCAGACCCTTGATGACTTACAGCCATTTTACCAACCATGTATTCCATACTGTACCAGCATAATTTACAGCTAAATCTAGCCCCACCCTCCAATTCCCATAGAGATCCATTCAAATGCAGAGATGTTATAGTATGGCTTGTAACAGTACCAGAAAATAAAATATCAAGAGTCTTTTGATGTTGTTGGGTCACAGACATCAGTAAGTCATGGCATGCGAAGGATATGCAACCAAATATTTAAAATGATTACTTTATTTCATATATAAATGCAGGGGTGCCAATAATTGTGGCACACGTGGTTTTGTTCAAAATAATAATTTCTTGATGAGGGATTTTTAAAATAAATTTACTTAAATTAAAGGTTGGATTTTTCTAATTTTTTCAGTGTGAGATTCACCAAAACGAGGAATCTTTTATGACCCTTTTTACTCATCTTTACCAGGGGTGCCAATAATAGTGGAGGGCACTGTATATTATCACTGTCATACATACTGTATGTTCTCACTCTCACATAGATTCTCACTTTCACGTACATATATTATCACTTTCACGTACATATATTATCACTTTCACGTACATATATTATCACTTTCACGTACATACTGCATATTCTCACTCACATATGTATATTCTTACTTTCACATATATACAGGTGCAGCTCAAAAAATTTGAATATCGTGAAAAAGTTCAATATTTTTTGTCACTCATGTCCAGAAAGTGAAACTCATATATAGATTAATTTATTTATTATAGATTCATACATTCTAATTTTATGAGACACTGAATTTGGGTTTTCATTAGCTGTAAGCCATAATCATCAATTTTTCACTTTCTGAAATGAGTGACAAAAAATATTGAACTTGTCAATGATGCTTTCTGCTGTAAGGCCAAGTGTCCTTATAGCAGCAGTGATAAATAATATATATATATATGATATATAAACGATGCTGTTTACAACATGAAAAAACACTTGGAACAGGATCACAGACTCAAGTCCGACCTTTCATTGCTTACGTTTTCAGTGTATTTTATTGTAAAATGTATTATATGTTCTAACTCACGTAAAAAAGGACAGTTTTTTTTTTAACGTACATTAAAAATGCTTAAATAAAGGAATTATATGAAAGTAGTTAATAAATATTTATCAAACCAATAAAATAGTAGTGAATATCCCTGGCCAGACTTTTATTTTTTTTTCTCCACTCAATCCCATTGAACAGAAGGGCATTGAAGCCTGAAGGGTTGCCACTGATTTGAAGATACCTTTGACTTGTCCACAGTGAGGTCTCCTGTCTCTGTTATCTATGCAGAAAATACCCTATTTTAATATGTGCATTTTTCAGGTATGGATATTAGTTTTCCAAAATATATTTTTAAAAGAGGAAAAAAATGTTGTATTTTGTGATATCTACATATTTATACCATCTATATGCCACATATACCATCCATGCCGACACCTTTTTTTGTAGCATGGAGAAAGAAAAAAAAAATATATATATATATATTCTGAAATCAACATAAAGAAAATACAAAACTGATTTATTTTCATGTGTTTATCCTTCCATATCACAATGAATAATTACAAAACAAATCCACTGGATTGCTATAGTGTGATGACGCAACTTGTGTAACGCCTTGTGACCTAAAGAGTGCAGGTTCGATTCCTAGGTAGAAGACTGCCGTTGTACCCTTGAACCAGGCGCTTAATCCGACGTGTTTCAGTAAATGTCTAGCTGTGTAAGGGTGTCTGCTAAAAGCCTGTCATGTATGTTTGTTTTGCCAGGAAAACCAGTGTATGTGCCTTTAGGGATTTGAAGTCAACTTTACTGGGAGGGGGAGTGTCCTCTTGTCTTGTGTTTTATGACATCATAGAAAATGCAATATTTTGGGTCTTATCCTGCATTCCATACCAATCAGTCTAGTGACATTTCAAAGTCGTATAAGATGGCAAATATACAACTGAATAATGTTGCAATGAAGGAGCCTTGCCACAAAGCCTCTACATTTACTGGTGTGGAGGCTTGCAAAAAAATCTTGATCAAGAACTTGAGAGCTCATTCTTTTGAGTGAGAATGCAAATATATTAAAGGATTAGTGGAGTTCAGTTATGATTGTTGACATAATTAAAAATGTTTACAGCACTACATTTTTCAACAGAAAACAAAATTCTAGTACTCATGTACAATTGTACTAAAGTGGCACAACTATACATAAAAAAATATCAACTGAACGTTGGATGCAATCTGTATGAGGGTGGAGAACGGCTGCAATATGGTAACATTTGATGAAGTTGATGCAATATTCTAATGTAATGTTTCTGTGTGAATGTTCTCATACTTCATATGGTTGAGGTGTTTTACCCCCCACAACTTTAGCAGTTTTGCAGTGTCCTCTAATCTTGGTACTGTATCAAAATAAAACATTGAGAATGAAAGTGCTCAGGCATGTTCGCAGGTGGCTGTGTTGCGGTGGCTCATGGTGCTGTCGTATCTAAGGCCAGGTGAAAGATGGGAGAAAACACAGGTGGGGGCTGTGTCAGGGTGACGCGTATACACGCAAGACAATGGATTCTATGAAATATTCAGAAATCTTTCAAAGGCAGTGTTTAAAGATCTTTTTATGTACTATCACACAACCGTGAACGTGTATACATTCTGACTAATTGACTGAGTACCCATGATGCATTTCATCTACTATCACACATCTGTGAATGTGTACATATTTTCATTGACATTGTTTACTCTCAATGCTTTTTATGTACTAACACAATGTCTTGTGTACATATATATATCAACATGCCATGTAAATGCTTTGTAAATATATGTGTTTAAAAACAAATTTAAAAATAAGTAACTAAAGAGTCATAAACAAGTTCAAACAAATCTGCAAACACAGGGGTTATGTTATTTCTGGGTACCTAATGTATATGTTCCGATTAATCCATTCTCATTACCCACAATGCATTTAATGTATTATCGCAAACCATGAATGTAACAGTATGGTATTTTATGTATGTTGCAACAAGGCATGTTCCACTGTACACCTGGTTTGCTCCTTTTTAGTGGATACATTAAATGTGTAATCAAAAGTAGATATATAGGCATATATTATATTTTTGAAGAATTCTTTATTTTAAAAAACAGCTTTGCACATTTACTTAAACAAAATTATTTATTTATTTTAAAATGGGCATTTTTAAACAACTTTTAAATATGCTATTTCTAGAGTATGTATATTTGGTTTAAATATATAAGCAAAGTAGGGAACATACTTATTTATAAAATTAAGAATTTCTCAAAAATATGCTTGTCTACTTTTTGGTTACACATTGTCCTCTAAAAAGGAGTCAATCAGGTACACAGTGGAATTGGCCTACTTGCTACATCCATAGAATGCCTACTGTCAGAATCTGTCTTTTTTTTTTTTTTTTTCAGGGTTGCCAGATGCTTAAATCTGGGTAGATTTGGAAGGCAGATCTGGCCTACCCGAAAAGAAAACCCAGGGACGCCAGATCGTAAAACCCCCCATTTGAGGGGGAAAAAACCTCTCCAAAATCCCCCGTTTGGGGGAATTTTTAAAATTAAATTTTTTTTTTTTTTTTTTTAAAAAAAAAAAAATTTTTCAGGGTGGCCAGATTTTTTAAAAAAATAAAAAAAATTTAAAAAACCCCGGATTTTGGAGAGTTTATCCCCTCAAATGGGGGATTTTACGATCTGGCGTCCCTGGGTTTTCTTTTCGGGTAGGCCAGATCTGCCTTCCAAATCTACCCAGATTTAGGCAACATCTGGCAACCCTGAAAAGAAATCAGATTGTGACAGTATGTATTTTATGGATGTAGCAAGAAGGCCAATTCAACTGTGTATCTGGTTGATTCCTTTATAGGGGACACTGTAACCAAAAGTAGACAGATAGGCATATTTTTGAGGAATTCTTAATTATATAAATAAAGGATATTCCATGCTTTGCTTATTTATTTAAACCAAATTACTTACTTTAGAAATAACATCTTTGAAAGTTGTTTAAAAAGGTGCCCATTTTAGAATAAAGTAAATCATTTCAAGTAAAACACGGAATATCCTTGTTTTTTTTAAATAAAAAATTCCTAAAAAATATGCCTATCAGTGTTTGAATGTGCATTAAATGTGTCCCCTAAAAAGGAGCAAAACAGGTGTATGGTGGAATTTGCCTTGTTGCTACATACATAAAATGTCATACTGTCACATTCATGGTTTGCGATGATACATGAAATGCATTATGGATAATCAGAATGGATTAATCTAAACATATACATTAGGTACCCAGAAATAACATAACCGCTGTGGTTTGCTGATTCATTTGAACTAGTTTATGTCTCTTTAGTTACTTATTGTTAAATCTGTTTTTAAAAAGACATATAAAGGGAGTTTTTCCCCCTCAAATGGGGGATTTTATGATCTGGCGTCCCTGGGTTTTCTTTTCGGGTAGGCCAGATCTGCCTTCCAAATCTACCCAGATTTAAGCATCTGGCAACCCTAAAAAAAATCACACAGATTCTCTCCATCAACAAAACATTTTTAAACATTCTTTCTGTTCAAGAGAGTTGTAACGAGTGCATTGATGGAATCAGTGCAGGGCACTTCAGGTGAGTGACACCTCCATCGGTTGGACAAAAAGTGGCTTTACAGCAGAGCAGTTGGATGTAAATAATTCCAAGCCAAGATATGTATATGTATATTGAATGATAATTATATATTTTCAGAGTCAAATTAGGTTGAAAATTTGACTCAAGATGCTGACAATTTACATATGTGTAAATTTACATCATACACAAAATTGCACAAAACCATTGGAATGTGTGTGTGTGTATGTGGTTCTGTCATGGTATTAAATGGACATGTTATTGCCTGTGCTCCTTTGATAGGAGTCCTGCTACATTTTGTTTAATGGTGTCAAGAACATTTCAACACAACCGGTTTGCAATCATTGGTTTGTATTTTGATACTCTGAAGAAGTGGAAGCTATAATCTCAATCATGAACATGCAGGTGACATCTAACTAGCTAAAATCATGTTAAAATGTCTTTCTTAGGCTCAGAGAGCAGTTTTTTTCTAGTCCTGCAGAATTTTGAAATGGTGACATCAAAATGTTAACACAAACATGTCTAGTAATGTCACAGTGTAATATAATGAGTCAGGAATTCAACTCTTAAATGTTGCAGGTTTGATTTGCAGGTAGAACACTGCTGTTGTTCCCTTGAGTAAGGCACTTCACCTGAAGTGTTTCAGTATTATAAGTATGTGAGCGTGAGAATATATGTGTGAGAGAGAATATATGTATGTGAGAGGTCCAAAATGAGTTATGGCCTAAACAGCCACTCATAGGACAGGGTGACCTTCCTGTGTAATTCAATTTAATTTCCACCCAGTCAATGCTTCCTTAGGTCCCCAGAACAACTTTTACAAGGTGCACCCCTTCTCAAAATGCCCGAGCTCCATTGCAGGGGCGGTCATCTGTAATCTCCTGTCACCCTGCCTAATCTGTCCTTTATGTCCGCATGTCCAATGTCAAGTGGCATTGGGGGTGATGGAGTATGGGGACCTCAGCCTTGTGAGAGGAAAGAAGTGGGACCTTCGTTAGCATGTTAGCATGGCACCAGGAAGGCCGCCCTGTCTCATCTTGACAGCCTGGGCTGACCAGATAAGGAGTGAGGAATGAGCTCCAGTCCCCCTGGTTCTCTACCCACCCCCAGAGCGTGCACACAAAGCACGCCTGCAAAATCACAAATCACCACAGATAAATTACAGGCTACTTGTTCTCACCATCACTGAGGTAAGTGCCACTCAGGCGATGAGTCATGATCTGATGATTGTTGGTTCCCGTGAAACTTAACATTTGCCACAGTCTATCATTTTCTCGTCGCTGTCTGGAAGAATTTTCCGTATGTTTTTGTGTAGTAGTAAGAGCTCTTAACTGCAATGTGTGCACTCTCTCTCACCTGTTTCCATAAATGGGCTAAATTGTTTACATGATATAAATTAATAGTAAAAATTAATTTTTAAAAACTAAAGCACACACACATCATCCTGGATAACCGTATCTGCTATAATAATAATAAGCAAAATTATAATAGCAAGAATACTTTTAACAATAATGTTTTAAGTGGAAGTAAGGGTAAAGTAATGCTTGAAATGACAGGCACTCCAGTAGGAGAAACACTGCATTTAACTTAAGCTATACACTGGTAAGGCTAATTCCTGGAATACTTCAGAAAACTGATGCAAAACAAACAAACAAATGAGAGTAGATGGTGTGTGTGTGTGGGTGGGGGGGGGAACGGCGGAACGGCGCTCCAATTAAACTCCCTAATAGCATGTATGGCTGTGCCATATAAAATGTGTTACCACTCTGAGGGACACGATAGGGAGTCCCACATCTACCTCTCTCACACGTCTCAATGCTCTCGCCCACTCTATTTTTCCCGTTCCGATAACAGGGGAATTATTGCTTGCTTCAGTGATTTGCAGGTGAAACACTTCCCAGAAGGAGGAGATAAGGAGTTTTTCCTTTTTTTAAAAAAAAGAAAACAAACTCAGAAAATCCAATTTAATCAATGCATATGTTCTTATGCAAATATATCTTTATACATAATGTATCATATCAACTATTGCATCATACAGAAATACCTTTTGACTGAAGGGTTTTTCACATGTAGAAATGTTTAACTTTATAATAAAGATTGGCCATCACGTGACAAGATGGCATGTGGAACATGAGCTCCCCTCACCCCGAAACAGACGGCATCTCTTCCCATCTTTATCACACAGCATCCTGCACCAGCAGCCGTGTAGTGTGGAGCCCGCGTGATCCAAAGGCTTCCCAGGTAGGAACCGTGTCTATTCCGTGGTGAAGACCCACCCCCCAAAGAAAATAAAAATACCTCCCTTGCTAGTCCTTGTCAAAACTCTCCCCCTGCGTTGATCAGCTCCAGCTGTGGTGTAATACACACCGGGAATATCGAATCGCCTGAGGCTCATTGGGGCAGTGAGTTATGAGCCATCGACCACCACTGCCTTCCCCAGCGTGCTCAGGAGATGACCGATTGAGGAACAGGTTGAGATGGCATGGGTCGGACATCAATGACTTAGTGTGCGAGGCCTCGACACCATGTGAGAGTGATCCTGCGCCATCTTTTCTCTCGGTCATGGATGAAAATCTGCACTGTGTCGTAAAAGGATACAAGGATAAAAGGAAACAGCAGATTGTGTGGATTCTGGGGCTCGGTCAGTACAAATGGAATGCATGCCAGACGCAAGATCTCCATGTTATTCAGCAGAAATGTGTTACCGACAGAGGGAATGGATGAAGATGGACTCCATGCCATTTGTACCACATTTATCTTAAAAGCATGAATCTCCTGTAATTAGGTGTATTACTTTTTATTTCTTAAATAAAAAACTTAAATAAGAAAAACTTAAATAAAAATTGTACCTGAGTAAAAAACACAATCATAATGGAAATTACTAGGTGGATGGAAACATATTACTTGAATTCTAGTTTCTAGAGTTAGAAAACAGCAGAAGTAAAAATATGCCATTCAAAAAATGTTATAAAAGTAGAGGTCTGTACAAAAAACGGTGGAGAAATAAGCGATGTTTCCCTTGAACCACTGTAGAGCAAAAACTGACCACAAAAAAGCTAAAGGTCCATTTCAAGTTCATTAAACCTTCATGGTAAAAATTATTAATTAAATAAATACATGTCATTGCATCACAAGCCTCAATACCAAAATAGATTTAGACCCACAGACCAGCTGACATTTTAAACATTTAAAAGAAAAGGTGACATAGATATCATGGGGTTATTCAGTTTGCTGTTTACAGTCATTTTGTTTCAATGTTTTAAATGTACACATTCTTTTCAGTTCTTTTCATATGGGGTTGAAAGTTCAGTGCCTCATTGGTTGCACACATAATCAAATGGAAACCCAACACACTAAAATTGTATCACACCTAAACCAAAAGTAGTAGTACAGTTTTCCATTTCACAAAATTGAAAAGTGATCTTAGATTACGTCTAAAAACACAGGGCAAGGGACAGAATCATTTAAAAACATACAGTGCCTTCCACTATTATTGGCACCCCTGGTAAAGATGAGTAAAAAGAAAAGCTGGAAGTTATTTTAATTTTAAATAACTTTGTAGCACATACAGTGCCCTCCACTATTATTGGCACCCCTGGTAAAGATGAGTAAAGGGGTTTTCTTTTTTGGGGGAATTAGCTTAATCTCACACTGAAAAAATTAGAAAAATCCAACCTTTAATTGAAGTAAATTTATTATGAGAAAAAATCAAATTTTTCCAGTGTGAGATTAAGCTAATTCTCCAAACTGAATTTTTTATAACCATTTTTGTTCATCTTTACCAGGGGTGCCAATAACAGTGCACTGTACATGAGAATGGGAGAAGGAGCCCCACTGTAAAAACCTAATGGGGTGGGCTTCTTCTCCATTTCAGTAAAAACCTGTATATGAGGCCTTAACGCTAACCATTGAATCCCTTTTCTGTTAGCTTTCTGTTTTCAACAGTTGGGAACTTGGGAACTCTCATGCTACAAGCTTCGGGAGTTTAGACAGTGTTTGTGACTGTCGTTATCTTCTGCGGATTTGCACCTGTCAATCAAAAGAAAAGGGACTTACACAGAGGGAGAGGGGAAACGAGTGTGTGTCCTATTCGCCGATTACAGCCAAATGACAAGGCCCTTAATTGAATGTCACACTCACGATATCCCATTGGACAATATTCTGTCAACTTCAGAGACGTCAGTGCTCATTACATCTTGAGTTAATTAGCAGGTGACAAGATATCTCTCTATATATTAGTTTGTAATATTTATACTTTCAAAGATGGAGAATTTTGTAATTTACTAAGTTCTGAGTCATTCAGGGCCTCTAATGATTTCTAGCAGTGTTCTCTGGCCATGTATACTTTGTATATACATTGTACCGTTTATGTGAAAGTATTGTATATACTAAAGGTTTCATTTGCACTGTAATGGGTGAAGGAGAGTTCTCAGGGGAATGGAGATGGCAGACATTGTGAAGAAATATTTTGGGGTTTTGGAATGGAGTTTTGTTTTCATTCCTGCGAGCTTTATATGAGAACCAGCCAGGCCGTGGAATTTTTAGCCTGGATAGGCTTCGAGCGAAACGTGAGCGAAAGCGTCTTTGGGGCTTGGGAGTATTCCGGGTGCACCAACAGCACGGAATGCCGATACGGAGTGCCAGCTGTCTACGGTATTCCTCGGATCAGTGGTGAACACGACATAGCCATCCTCGTAATGGATAGCAGACGATTGAGGAATAAATCAAATGAAAACTGTTTTGATGAACGTTAAAGGCTTTTTTGGCCCTCTTTAAAGTATTAGTGAGGACATTGATATGCTGTTTACACTGAAATGTTGGATTTAGGCAAATGGGAAACACGTTATAAGATTGTGCAATAAGGCCTTTGTACGCTCCAGCCCTTATGTCCTTCTCTTACACACAGCACGTTCTGCTTTCTCTCTGTTACATATAACCATAATAAAGAGAAAATAGGGTATGTGTGTGTAAATATTTAGACAGTGACACAATTATTGTCATTTTAGCTCTGTACTCCAACCCCATGGGATTTAAAATTAAACCCTGAATATGATGTTTAAGTGCAGACTGTCAGCTTTAAGTTCAGGGTTTTTGCATCCATAATGGGTTAATTGTGTCAGAATTACAGCCCTTTCCTTACGCACTGTAGTTCACAATAATTGATAACACGATAATTCTTAGATACCTCCATTACATTTCAATTCCCACAGGACACTAAAAGAGTCTCAAAATCTCCTTTCACACCATTTGAACTGAACAAAATGTCGTTGCCTTGCATGTGTACAGCTTTTTAAATTTCATTTTCAGCAAAATGTACAGCATTTAACAGTGTGGAACAGGGGGATTCAGATTAATTATCTTCACATTATCGAAAAATTGTTGGATTTTATTTTCCATTAATTAGCAGGTCGGTTAAAACTATTCATCACATTTGTATTAAGAGGTGCATACATTCATATTTGATAGATGTCCAGTGTCAGTTGGAGAAAAACAGGGTAATCCCACTTTAGAAGTGTTTTACTGGATTTCTCAATGATTCCATTCCAAGAATACAAGCAATATTTTTTATGCATGGATATTAGGATTGCCATTAAATATAAAAGGCACAAAACTGTGCATTATATTATTCATTGGCTCCATATAAATCCACAACAGTTGAATAAGAGAGGAGGTAAACATTGATAGGATGCTGTTATTGTACATTGTGGTCTGTTGGCAGTGCAGATAAAAAAAAATAAAAATAAAAGTACGGTTATTTTTTGTGCTGTGGGGGAAATACCTTTCAGTTGAATATTTCAACTCATAATTACTCATGACATAACATCTCCAAACAGAAACTGTCAGAATGATTTGTTCAGGGTAAGAAAGGCTACATCTGGGACCTTCTGAATACCCCTCTTACACACACACACACGCACACAGGGTCAGGTGGACACAGTGAAGCCTTAATTTAAGAAGTATAAAATTGCTTGCCTAATCACACGACTCGTATCACATAGCTTTTTATGTGGTTTGGCTTTTCAACTTTTCCACTTGAGAACTTAATGCTACCGTTGAGACGCACCTGCCCTCCATTAAGATCCTCCCATTAACACAAAAAACATACATTCTTATATCCATCGGTTTATAAATAACTCTTTGGCTTGAAGTAGATTTTGTGTAATTTGTTTATGGAAAAATCACATTTTTATTCATGACTCCATTTTCAGCTTTTGGTGATAAGCCTTGTAGTTTTATATATAATTATGGTTGGGTTTAGGGTTAGTGCTAGAGAAGGTTTTTATTTTTGGATAACCCACAATGTTCTGATTGGATTAAACTAATATTTTATATATACTATTTTATTTAAAAAATGTATAGTATTTTTTATTTTACAAACATTATTTTGTATTATAAATTTTTTTACATTATTCATTTTAATGGTTGTTTTAACATTCTTTAAAAAATAAGTTATTTTAATTATTTAATTTTTTGTATAGTATAAAAAAAAATTCCCATGTTAATAACTCATGTAAATGTCAGAAACCTATACCCTATAGTTGCACAGTGCTGAAATTGTACTCATTGTATATTGTGATATTAGAAACTCCAGTCCCAAGTGGTGAGCTGGGAGCCACACTGCTGTTAACAGACTGGGAGAGCATGGAGTGGTCAGTGATAACAGACTGGGAGAGTATGGGAGTGGTCAGTGTTAACAAACTGGGAGAGTATGGGAATGGTCAGTGTTAACAAACTGGGAGAGTATGGGAATGGTCAGTGTTAACAAACTGGGAGAGTATGGGAGTGGTCAGTGTTAGCAGACTGGGAGAGTATGGGAATGGTCAGTGTTAACAAACTGGGAGAGTATGGGAGTGGTCAGTGTTAACAGGCTGGGAGAGTATGGGAATGGTCAGTGTTAACAAACTGGGAGAGTATGGGAATGGTCAGTGTTAACAAACTGGGAGAGTATGGGAGTGGTCAGTGTTAATAGACTGGGAGAGGATGGAGTGGTCAGTGTTAACAGGCTGGGAGAGTATGGGAATGGTCAGTGTTAACAAACTGGGAGAGTATGGGAATGGTCAGTGTTAACAGGCTGGGAGAGTATGGGAATGGTCAGTGTTAACAAACTGGGAGAGTATGGGAATGGTCAGTGTTAACAGGCTGGGAGAGTATGGGAATGGTCAGTGTTAACAAACTGGGAGAGTATGGGAATGGTCAGTGTTAACAAACTGGGAGAGTATGGGAATGGTCAGTGTTAACAGGCTGGGAGAGTATGGGAATGGTCAGTGTTAACAAACTGGGAGAGTATGGGAATGGTCAGTGTTAACAGGCTGGGAGAGTATGGGAATGGTCAGTGTTAACAGGCTGGGAGAGTATGGGAATGGTCAGTGTTAACAAACTGGGAGAGTATGGGAATGGTCAGTGTTAACAGGCTGGAAGGCCAGGGAAGGTTCAGAGGACTAGTCTGTGCTGGCCTGGAAAAATTTCATGCTCCCAACTGTTCAGACAGCGCTGGCTGACCCAGAGGCCAAAACACTGCTACCTGCTGGGAAGGTCCCCCAGTCGGTTAAGTCAACGCAGATGTACGATACACTCTCACACACACACATGCACACACTCTCACCATCCGATGAGCTCACACTTAACACACACACACACACACACGCAAACACAAACACAACTCACGCACACACACACAAACACACACACACACACGTGCACACACACACTGTCACACACACACACACACACACACACTGAAGAAATTAACCTCCCCAACTCCCAGCATAAAAAGGTCAGTAAATAAATAAATAGTTGTGGTTTTTAAACCAATAGAAATGTAAATTAAATACTAACAAAATACACAAGGGGTAAAAGAAATCCAAAAAACTATGAAGCAATTTACCGTAATATATTACCCAATTATTGCACACTGTGTGACTTGACAAAAATGATCATTTGCACACGTTAATTAGTTCATATCAATATACACAAATGTGTTAGTCTCTTCACTTACATTTTGCTAATGTAAACAAATTATGTAATTTATTACACTGTGCTTTCAACCATGACTATTTGAACAATGTTTGATTTTTATCTGGCACACATAACATTATGAATGGTTTGCCATGGCTGCTGATTGTACAGGGAAGCCTGGTCTCCATAGGCTGGGTGATTTATGTAACTGGTGGCAAATGTTGTAAAATATCTGGCTTTTATTTTGTCCAACAGCATAACATCGATGGCAAAGCATATATTTGTGCTTTAGAAGCTGCTGTTGCCTGAAGAACACCCTTCTGCCATTGAAAACACACTGCAGCTGCAGCCAATAGGCCTTTTTCATGTTCTGCTTCTGATCCTAAAACACAACCAGAGAAGAGCGCTCTTTAACGTTATGTTACTAAACAAAGAAATAGAGTTTATCTTAAAATAAGTAACATAGAAGGAACATAAGAACCATAAAGTAATGTGTGTATATGTATGTGTGCAGCACATACTTGCTTGATAGAATCAATGCGGTAATCCGATAATCTCAGAGATACTCTAGATGAGATCATGTTAAAATATAAAAACTTGTGTTGCAGGTATTGCTAAGTATTTGAGATTGCATGGCCACATATGGTTGGGTGCTCTGCAATGCCATCAAGTCTGTAAAAGTGAACCTGATCGTGTGTGTGTGTGTGTATGTTTGTTTGTGTGTGTGTGTGTGTGTGTACGTACCTGCACGCATGTATGTATTTTATTTTTATTAGCTATCTTATTCCACTGTGGCTGTCCTCACAGACGTTTACAGACAGGTGCACATGATTCTCTCTGCCTCTTGCAGGAGCTCTTCCACTGCTGCTATTTTATCTGTCATTTCTCACAAGCTGCACCTAAGGAGAGCAATCGAGGCATGAAGCACATCTCCTTTTAAGGTTGGCTAGCCCTGTGTACACTACCTGAAACATCACCGCTGTCTGGTTCCCCAGGCCCCAATGCACCAGGAAGCTCAAAGCTCAATGCACAGACACAGCTCAAAAATCACAAACAAACAAACACACAGCTCCAAAAATCACAAACACAAACACAAACACACACACACAGCACAAAAATCACATACCAAACACACTGCTCAAAACTCACAAACACAGTTATACATTACAGTAAATACCTGTACTCAAATTATTTGCTACACTGTACAACTGTATTTGTAAAGTCCAATACAGTTATTAGTATAGCAAATGCAATGTATGGTCACACTTACGTTACAATGCTTTGTGAACACACATATTTGCTTGTCCCGACAGCTCTCTCATCTCACGTTTGATGCATTTAAAAACCATAGCTGAATTATGTTCTGAGTCTGGATTTATAGGATCAAAACTTACATAAATTGCCAATAAGAAGACAGGCTTTCCCTTCTATTACGGACCTCTGCACACACACACACACACACACACACTCACATACATGTGGTTCAGAGGGTAAGTAAAAAGTAAATATTTGATATTACATTTGAAATTCTCCAGACAACAGCCTGTGCAGTACTATGTATATGTATATCAGGAGGTGATTTAATCCACATACAGGTGTTACATTACATTACATTACATTACAGTCATTTAGCAGACGCTTTTATCCAAAGCGACGTACAGTAAGTGCATATAGAAGGTCATCGAAGTAACTACACAACAGATAAGAAAGCACATTCTTCCCATACAGTATCAGCTATCCCTAGTAACGAACACAGAGCAGTTCACAGTGAACTGGGTAAATCATCTCTACTACAATGCTATTCTAAATAGTATAAACTTGGGTACACAGTTCAACAAGAGGACATACCATGAGGTCCTAGATAAGTATTAGTCCAGGTGGAGCCTGAAAAGGTGTGTTTTCAGGCCACGACGGAAAGCAGGCAGGGTTGGTATTGAGCGTAGGGGAATGGGAAGTTCGTTCCACCACTGGGGAGCTAGGGTGGAAAAGCTCCGCAGTCGGGAGGAGCGGGCGCCATTGACACGGAGGGGGGGAAGTGCGAGGCGCCCTGCTGTAGAAGAGCGAAGTGGTCGAGCAGGAACATAGGTCTGGATCAGGTCCTGCAGGTAGACGGGGCCTGTCCTATTAGCTGCAGTGTGGGCCAGGGTCAGAACTTTGAACCTGATCCTAGCTGCAACTGGCAGCCAGTGGAGTGACCTCAACAGGGGGGTGACATGTGAATATTTCGGGAGGTTGAACACAAGCCGGGCAGCTGCGTTCTGGATCAGTTGAAGAGGGAGTAGGTTCTTTCCTGAAGACCACACAGGTATCTCTCTTCAAAGGTGTGACCTCCTAGCAATGAGCCATGTTCTAATGACAAACAAAATACAACCTTACAAGAAGATATTACTTTAAATGCATGTTATATAACTACACAAACATTACAGTCGTAAAAAAAGTTTTAAAAAAATCTACCTTCCGTTCCACATGGAATTCCTGTGACAAAGGATTATCTATCGCGTGTGTTATGGCCCGACCAATAATTGCTACTAATACTTTTTATAAATAGATGACTATTGCAATGTTGTTGAAATTTTTCATTAATTGACATTTTGAATACATTACATTGAATTAGTAGGATTTTAAAAAAATAGATATTTCCAAAAACTGATCCTCATTTCCAAAAAGGAATTCTCAACTGCTTACTGTGTCATGTAGGTTTTTTTACATATTGCTCCGAAAACGTTTGTATTGTTCAAATCCAGATTTGCAGAGCATTTCATGCAGATGGGTTTAATAACTGAACTTTGTATCACATTGAGAGCAGAAGTCACATGAATACAAAAGAGACCAAACATAAAAGGCTTCAAATCTGCCCTCAGATAGCTCCACTCCAGGGGCCTGTTCCAGAAACAGAATTATTCAGTTAGCTGGATAACTGCACTAATTAAACCCGGAACAGCTCTTTTTTACTTCAGCCCATGTTCCAGATTTAGGAGGGTTCTGGGTTTGACTCAGTGCAGTTATCCAGCTAACTCCGTAACCCTGCTTTCTGGAACAGACCACAGCCAATCGAAAAACTTATTGGCATCTAATGAAAGTCATTTCATGCACCACCTCTAAATTGGGGCTTTGTCTATAATACTTAGAAGACGACAAATGCTGAAGAAGGTCGTTAAAAAATGTATTTTGATTGTAGTAATATCAACTCTGAAAACAAACAATATTTGTACCTGAAGCTTTGTGCATACGTTCATTTATTTTAATAGGAATAAGGATATACAACTAGAGAATTTTCCATTGTCAAAAATAAATGTACATAATGCTTATAAAATATTCAACTCCTTTAATTTTGGGAATGTAAATTAATAAAATAAGTTGGCAACTATGTGGCCATGGACACGAAGGGCTTCGTTCTGAAAATGTTTTAATATTTTACTGAACTGTTTAATTACTGTGCAGTATATGTCTCTTCATTGGCACTTCAAACGGAAACTCAAACATTATCAACCCATTTATTTAAAAGGAAAGTGTTTGTTTGGTTGGATTGAGCAGTAAAACCTCTAAAAAGGATGAATAAATTATACTTCCAAATTTCTTTCTGGGTTTAATTCTTTCAGAGAACAATCCGAGGTTCATTCAGGGGAAAAGTCCATCAGTATTAATAAACATATTTTAACATGATACTCTGTCAGTTCATTTTAAATTATGTTTAATATATCATTTAACTATTTAATAAACAGATCAGCTCTTTTCAAAGTATTTTTTTCCTCTCCTTGATTTCTGCCAACACTAAGATGAGCTAGTTTAATTGAAATGTGCTTGACATTTACTGTTCCATTTTTCAAAGCAGCATTTCCTAATGGAGTATATAAAAAGCAAAAGTTGGTTGCTACAATCCCACAATCCTTTGTGCATGCAGTGGAAATTCTCAACGGCTGTGTTGTCTCTGCCTCTTACTAGTGGGTCATGGTCAGTTTGACTCTGGAGTTAATTTAGCAACAGATGAGTTGGCTAAAGATGGCAGTACTACTGGAAACTATGCCTTGTGTGCTATGCTTGCATGTTAGAATGAGTGTGCTGTTCTCTATAAATATGTATGTGAAGGTATTCCTTTTAAAACAGGGTTATGGTCATAATGCGTTATTATTATCAGCATCAGTCTGTCTGTGAACGCAATACAACACATTTTACAAGCTATAGAAAATATTAACATTAGTTATTCATTTGGCCACTTGTGTAAGAAAACAAGGGCGTAAATGAAACTGGTGTCCCTGCATCCTCAGCAGTGCACGCTAGAATTACTCGCATGAAACTGGTGTCCCTGCATCCTCAGCAGTGCACGCTAGAATTACTCGCATGAAACTGGTGTCCCTGCATCCTCATCAGTGCACGCTAGAATTACTCGCATGAAACTGGTGTCCCTGCATCCTCAGCAGTGCACGCTAGAATTACTCGCATGAAACTGGTGTCCCTGCATCCTCAGCAGTGCACGCTAGAATTACTCGCATGAAACTGGTCTCCCTGCATCCTCAGCAGTGCACGCTAGAATTACTCGCATGAAACTGGTGTCCCTGCATCCTCAGCAGTGCACGCTAGAATTACTCGCATGAAACTGGTCTCCCTGCATCCTCAGCAGTGCACGCTAGAATTACTCGCATGAAACTGGTCTCCCTGCATCCTCAACAGTGCACGCTACATTACATTACATTATAGGCATTTAGCAGACGCTCTTATCCAGAGCGACTTACACAGCATTTTTTGCATTTATACATAGTATCCATTTACAGCTGGATATATACTGAAGCAATTCAGGTGAAGTACCTTGCTCAGGGGTACAACGGCAGTGTCCTACGTGGGACTCGAACCTGCGACCTTTCGGTTACAAACCAAGTTCCTTAACCACTGTACTACACTGCCGCCCCAATTCACGCTAGAATTACTCGCATGAAACTGGTGTCCCTGCATCCTCAGCAGTGCACGCTAGAATTACTCGCATGAAGGAACCATTATGCACAGCACTCATATCATATGAATTAATCAACCCTCAGAACTTTTTAAACTTATTTTTTGTTAAATGTGAACCTGTTTAATGCTGTTTTATGCAACCTTTCCATTTTTATATGTGAAAAACTGTTGTGCACTCCTCAGCCAATCAGTCTTCACGACTGCACAGCCTTTGTCAATATATTGCGAGGTTATATTGAGACAAATTTATATAAAATTGGTAATACATTATGAAATCATATTTGATTATACTATAAAGTTTACGCATGGTTCATTATTTAAAACTATCTTTCATAATTTTGCACTAGAAGCTAAGATAGAGCCAGGCAACAAAAAACACTACTTTGAGGACCTGCATCCATATATGGCTAAATATATGTGCAAATTCCAATAATAATAAACCAAAAAAATTGCAAAAATGATTATATACCCCTAACAAAAATGGAATAGATGCAACATTGTAGACGCGTTGAAAGATACGATGATAAATGTATTTCAGCTATGCATTTAAACATATACATGCTTTGTATATTTACTTTGTATATTTGCCCATATTTGGAAAAGAGGTACAATATTTTATATATCTATATAGGATAATCAGTATAATCCATTTCCAAAAATGGCTGATTTCAAAATATTACATTTTTCATGAAATGTATTCCAAATGAATAATGCTGTGTTCTCTTGTAATGTTGCTATGTCCATTATAGCACTACTCTCTCTGTAATGCTGTGTTCTCTCTGTAATGTTGCTATGTCCATTATAGCACTACTCTCTCTGTAATGCTGTGTTCTCTCTGTAATGTTGCTATGTCCATTATAGCACTACTCTCTCTGTAATGCTGTGTTCTCTCTGTAATGTTGCTATGTCCATTATTCTCTCTGTAATGCTGTGTTCTCTCTGTAATGTTGCTATGTCCATTATAGCACTACTCTCTCTGTAATGCTGTGTTCTCTCTGTAATGTTGCTATGTCCATTATAGCACTACTCTCTATGTAATGATCTGATCTCTCTGAATGTCTGTAATGCATTATAGCACTCTCTGTAATCTGTGCTGTGTTCTCTCTGTAATGTTGCTATGTCCATTATAGCACTACTCTCTCTGTAATGCTGTGTTCTCTCTTTGCTATGTCCATTATAGCACTACTCTCTCTGTAATGCTGTGTTCTCTCTGTAATGTTGCTATGTCCATTATAGCACTACTCTCTCTGTAATGCTGTGTTCTCTCTGTAATGTTGCTATGTCCATTATAGCACTACTCTCTCTGTAATGCTGTGTTCTCTCTGTAATGTTGCTATGTCCATTATAGCACTACTCTCTCTGTAATGCTGTGTTCTCTCTGTAATGTTGCTATGTCCATTATAGCACTACTCTCTCTGTAATGCTGTGTTCTCTCTGTAATGTTGCTATGTCCATTATAGCACTACTCTCTCTGTAATGCTGTGTTCTCTCTGTAATGTTGCTATGTCCATTATAGCACTACTCTCTCTGTAATGCTGTGTTCTCTCTGTAATGTTGCTATGTCCATTATAGCACTACTCTCTCTGTAATGCTGTGTTCTCTCTGTAATGTTGCTATGTCCATTATAGCACTACTCTCTCTGTAATGCTGTGTTCTCTCTGTAATGTTGCTATGTCCATTATAGCACTACTCTCTCTGTAATGCTGTGTTCTCTCTGTAATGTTGCTATGTCCATTATAGCACTACTCTCTCTTTAATGCTGTGTTCTCTCTGTAATGTTGCTATGTCCATTATAGCACTACTCTCTCTGTAATGCTGTGTTCTCTCTGTAATGTTGCTATGTCCATTATAGCACTACTCTCTCTGTAATGCTGTGTTCTCTCTGTAATGTTGCTATGTCCATTATAGCACTACTCTCTCTGTAATGCTGTGTTCTCTCTGTAATGTTGCTATGTCCATTATAGCACTACTCTCTCTGTAATGCTGTGTTCTCTCTGTAATGTTGCTATGTCCATTATAGCACTACTCTCTCTTTAATGCTGTGTTCTCTCTGTAATGTTGCTATGTCCATTATAGCACTACTCTCTCTTTAATGCTGTGTTCTCTCTGTAATGTTGCTATGTCCATTATAGCACTACTCTCTCTTTAATGCTGTGTTCTCTCTGTAATGTTGCTATGTCCATTATAGCACTACTCTCTCTGTAATGCTGTGTTCTCTCTGTAATGTTGCTATGTCCATTATAGCACTACTCTCTCTGTAATGCTGTGTTCTCTCTGTAATGTTGCTATGTCCATTATAGCACTACTCTCTCTGTAATGCTGTGTTCTCTCTGTAATGTTGCTATGTCCATTATAGCACTACTCTCTCTGTAATGCTGTGTTCTCTCTGTAATGTTGCTATGTCCATTATAGCACTACTCTCTCTGTAATGCTGTGTTCTCTCTGTAATGTTGCTATGTCCATTATAGCACTACTCTCTCTGTAATGCTGTGTTCTCTCTGTAATGTTGCTATGTCCATTATAGCACTACTCTCTCTTTAATGCTGTGTTCTCTCTGTAATGTTGCTATGTCCATTATAGCACTACTCTCTCTGTAATGCTGTGTTCTCTCTGTAATGTTGCTATGTCCATAATAGCACTACTCTCTCTGTAATGCTGTGTTCTCTCTGTAATGTTGCTATGTCCATTATAGCACTACTCTCTCTGTAATGCTGTGTTCTCTCTGTAATGTTGCTATGTCTGTAATAGCACTACTCTCTCTGTAATGCTGTGTTCTCTCTGTAATGTTGCTATGTCCATTATAGCACTACTCTCTCTGTAATGCTGTGTTCTCTCTGTAATGTTGCTATGTCCATTATAGCACTACTCTCTCTGTAATGCTGTGTTCTCTCTGTAATGTTGCTATGTCCATTATAGCACTACCCTCTCTTTAATGCTGTGTTCTCTCTGTAATGTTGCTATGTCCATTATAGCACTACTCTCTCTGTAATGCTGTGTTCTCTTGTAATGTTGCTATGTCCATTATAGCACTACTCGCTCTGTAATGCTGTGTTCTCTCTGTAATGTTGCTATGTCCATTATAGCACTACCCTCTCTGTAATGCTGTGTTCTCTCTGTAATGTTGCTATGTCCATTATAGCACTACTCTCTCTGTAATGCTGTGTTCTCTTGTAATGTTGCTATGTCCATTATAGCACTACTCGCTCTGTAATGCTGTGTTCTCTCTGTAATGTTGCTATGTCCATTATAGCACTACCCTCTCTGTAATGCTGTGTTCTCTCTGTAATGTTGCTATGTCCATTATAGCACTACTCTCTCTGTAATGCTGTGTTCTCTCTGTAATGTTGCTATGTCCATTATAGCACTACTCTCTCTTTAATGCTATGTTCTCTCTGTAATGTTGCTATGTCCATTATAGCACTACTCTCTCTGTAATGCTGTGTTCTCTCTGTAATGTTGCTATGTCCATTATAGCACTACTCTCTCTTTAATGCTGTGTTCTCTCTGTAATGTTGCTATGTCCATTATAGCACTACTCTCTCTGTAATGCTGTGTTCTCTCTGTAATGTTGCTATGTCTGTAATAGCACTACTCTCTCTGTAATGCTGTGTTCTCTCTGTAATGTTGCTATGTCCATTATAGCACTACTCTCTCTGTAATGCTGTGTTCTCTCTGTAATGTTGCTATGTCTGTAATAGCACTACTCTCTCTGTAATGCTGTGTTCTCTCTGTAATGTTGCTATGTCCATTATAGCACTACTCTCTCTGTAATGCTGTGTTCTCTCTGTAATGTTGCTATGTCCATTATAGCACTACTCTCTCTGTAATGCTGTGTTCTCTCTGTAATGTTGCTATGTCCATTATAGCACTACCCTCTCTTTAATGCTGTGTTCTCTCTGTAATGTTGCTATGTCCATTATAGCACTACTCTCTCTGTAATGCTGTGTTCTCTCTGTAATGTTGCTATGTCCATTATAGCACTACTCTCTCTGTAATGCTGTGTTCTCTCTGTAATGTTGCTATGTCCATTATAGCACTACTCTCTCTGTAATGCTGTGTTCTCTCTGTAATGTTGCTATGTCCATTATAGCACTACTCTCTCTTTAATGCTGTGTTCTCTCTGTAATGTTGCTATGTCCATTATAGCACTACTCTCTCTTTAATGCTGTGTTCTCTCTGTAATGTTGCTATGTCCATTATAGCACTACCCTCTCTGTAATGCTGTGTTCTCTCTGTAATGTTGCTATGTCCATTATAGCACTACTCTCTCTGTAATGCTGTGTTCTCTCTGTAATGTTGCTATGTCCATTATAGCACTACTCTCTCTTTAATGCTATGTTCTCTCTGTAATGTTGCTATGTCCATTATAGCACTACTCTCTCTGTAATGCTGTGTTCTCTCTGTAATGTTGCTATGTCCATTATAGCACTACTCTCTCTTTAATGCTGTGTTCTCTCTGTAATGTTGCTATGTCCATTATAGCACTACTCTCTCTGTAATGCTGTGTTCTCTCTGTAATGTTGCTATGTCCATTATAGCACTACTCTCTCTGTAATGCTGTGTTCTCTCTGTAATGTTGCTATGTCCATTATAGCACTACCCTCTCTTTAATGCTGTGTTCTCTCTGTAATGTTGCTATGTCCATTATGGCACTACTCTCTCTGTAATGCTGTGTTCTCTCTGTAATGTTGCTATGTCCATTATAGCACTACTCTCTCTTTAATGCTGTGTTCTCTCTGTAATGTTGCTATGTCCATTATAGCACTACTCTCTCTTTAATGCTGTGTTCTCTCTGTAATGTTGCTATGTCCATTATAGCACTACCCTCTCTTTAATGCTGTGTTCTCTCTGTAATGTTGCTATGTCCATTATAGCACTACTCTCTCTGTAATGCTGTGTTCTCTCTGTAATGTTGCTATGTCCATTATAGCACTACTCTCTCTGTAATGCTGTGTTCTCTCTGTAATGTTGCTATGTCCATTATAGCACTACTCTCTCTGTAATGCTGTGTTCTCTCTGTAATGTTGCTATGTCCATTATAGCACTTCTCTCTTTAATGCTGTGTTCTCTCTGTAATGTTGCTATGTCCATTATAGCACTACTCTCTCTGTAATGCTGTGTTCTCTCTGTAATGTTGCTATGTCCATTATAGCACTACTCTCTCTGTAATGCTGTGTTCTCTCTGTAATGTTGCTATGTCCATTATAGCACTACTCTCTCTTTAATGCTGTGTTCTCTCTGTAATGTTGCTATGTCCATTATAGCACTACTCTCTCTGTAATGCTGTGTTCTCTCTGTAATGTTGCTATGTCTGTAATAGCACTACTCTCTCTGTAATGCTGTGTTCTCTCTGTAATGTTGCTATGTCCATTATAGCACTACTCTCTCTGTAATGCTGTGTTCTCTCTGTAATGTTGCTATGTCTGTAATAGCACTACTCTCTCTGTAATGCTGTGTTCTCTCTGTAATGTTGCTATGTCCATTATAGCACTACTCTCTCTGTAATGCTGTGTTCTCTCTGTAATGTTGCTATGTCCATTATAGCACTACTCTCTCTGTAATGCTGTGTTCTCTCTGTAATGTTGCTATGTCCATTATAGCACTACCCTCTCTTTAATGCTGTGTTCTCTCTGTAATGTTGCTATGTCCATTATAGCACTACTCTCTCTGTAATGCTGTGTTCTCTCTGTAATGTTGCTATGTCCATTATAGCACTACTCTCTCTGTAATGCTGTGTTCTCTCTGTAATGTTGCTATGTCCATTATAGCACTACTCTCTCTGTAATGCTGTGTTCTCTCTGTAATGTTGCTATGTCCATTATAGCACTACTCTCTCTGTAATGCTGTGTTCTCTCTGTAATGTTGCTATGTCCATTATAGCACTACTCTCTCTTTAATGCTGTGTTCTCTCTGTAATGTTGCTATGTCCATTATAGCACTACTCTCTCTGTAATGCTGTGTTCTCTCTGTAATGTTGCTATGTCCATTATAGCACTACTCTCTCTTTAATGCTGTGTTCTCTCTGTAATGTTGCTATGTCCATTATAGCACTACTCTCTCTTTAATGCTGTGTTCTCTCTGTAATGTTGCTATGTCCATTATAGCACTACTCTCTCTGTAATGCTGTGTTCTCTCTGTAATGTTGCTATGTCCATTATAGCACTACTCTCTCTGTAATGCTGTGTTCTCTCTGTAATGTTGCTATGTCCATTATAGCACTACTCTCTCTTTAATGCTGTGTTCTCTCTGTAATGTTGCTATGTCCATTATAGCACTACTCTCTCTTTAATGCTGTGTTCTCTCTGTAATGTTGCTATGTCCATTATAGCACTACCCTCTCTTTAATGCTGTGTTCTCTCTGTAATGTTGCTATGTCCATTATAGCACTACTCTCTCTGTAATGCTGTGTTCTCTCTGTAATGTTGCTATGTCCATTATAGCACTACTCTCTCTGTAATGCTGTGTTCTCTCTGTAATGTTGCTATGTCCATTATAGCACTACTCTCTCTGTAATGCTGTGTTCTCTCTGTAATGTTGCTATGTCCATTATAGCACTACTCTCTCTGTAATGCTGTGTTCTCTCTGTAATGTTGCTATGTCCATTATAGCACTACTCTCTCTGTAATGCTGTGTTCTCTCTGTAATGTTGCTATGTCCATTATAGCACTACTCTCTCTGTAATGCTGTGTTCTCTCTGTAATGTTGCTATGTCCATTATAGCACTACCCTCTCTTTAATGCTGTGTTCTCTCTGTAATGTTGCTATGTCCATTATAGCACTACTCTCTCTGTAATGCTGTGTTCTCTCTGTAATGTTGCTATGTCCATTATAGCACTACTCTCTCTGTAATGCTGTGTTCTCTCTGTAATGTTGCTATGTCCATTATAGCACTACTCTCTCTGTAATGCTGTGTTCTCTCTGTAATGTTGCTATGTCCATTATAGCACTACTCTCTCTGTAATGCTGTGTTCTCTCTGTAATGTTGCTATGTCCATTATAGCACTACTCTCTCTGTAATGCTGTGTTCTCTCTGTAATGTTGCTATGTCCATTATAGCACTACTCTCTCTGTAATGCTGTGTTCTCTCTGTAATGTTGCTATGTCCATTATAGCACTACTCTCTCTGTAATGCTGTGTTCTCTCTGTAATGTTGCTATGTCCATTATAGCACTACTCTCTCTGTAATGCTGTGTTCTCTCTGTAATGTTGCTATGTCCATTATAGCACTACTCTCTCTGTAATGCTGTGTTCTCTCTGTAATGTTGCTATGTCCATTATAGCACTACTCTCTCTGTAATGCTGTGTTCTCTCTGTAATGTTGCTATGTCCATTATAGCACTACTCTCTCTGTAATGCTGTGTTCTCTCTGTAATGTTGCTATGTCCATTATAGCACTACTCTCTCTGTAATGCTGTGTTCTCTCTGTAATGTTGCTATGTCCATTATAGCACTACTCTCTCTGTAATGCTGTGTTCTCTCTGTAATGTTGCTATGTCCATTATAGCACTACTCTCTCTGTAATGCTGTGTTCTCTCTGTAATGTTGCTATGTCCATTATAGCACTACTCTCTCTGTAATGCTGTGTTCTCTCTGTAATGTTGCTATGTCCATTATAGCACTACTCTCTCTGTAATGCTGTGTTCTCTCTGTAATGTTGCTATGTCCATTATAGCACTACTCTCTCTGTAATGCTGTGTTCTCTCTGTAATGTTGCTATGTCCATTATAGCACTACTCTCTCTGTAATGCTGTGTTCTCTCTGTAATGTTGCTATGTCCATTATAGCACTACTCTCTCTGTAATGCTGTGTTCTCTCTGTAATGTTGCTATGTCCATTATAGCACTACTCTCTCTGTAATGCTGTGTTCTCTCTGTAATGTTGCTATGTCCATTATAGCACTACTCTCTCTGTAATGCTGTGTTCTCTCTGTAATGTTGCTATGTCCATTATAGCACTACTCTCTCTGTAATGCTGTGTTCTCTCTGTAATGTTGCTATGTCCATTATAGCACTACTCTCTCTGTAATGCTGTGTTCTCTCTGTAATGTTGCTATGTCCATTATAGCACTACTCTCTCTTTAATGCTGTGTTCTCTCTGTAATGTTGCTATGTCCATTATAGCACTACTCTCTCTGTAATGCTGTGTTCTCTCTGTAATGTTGCTATGTCCATTATAGCACTACTCTCTCTGTAATGCTGTGTTCTCTCTGTAATGTTGCTATGTCCATTATAGCACTACTCTCTCTTTAATGCTGTGTTCTCTCTGTAATGTTGCTATGTCCATTATAGCACTACTCTCTCTGTAATGCTGTGTTCTCTCTGTAATGTTGCTATGTCCATTATAGCACTACTCTCTCTTAATGCTGTGTTCTCTCTGTAATGTTGCTATGTCTGTAATAGCACTACTCTCTCTGTAATGCTGTGGTCTCTCGGTAATGTTGCTATGTCCATTATAGCACTACTCTCTCTTTAATGCTGTGTTCTCTCTGTAATGTTGCTATGTCTTTTATAGCACTACTCTCTCTTTAATGCTGTGTTCTCTCTGTAATGTTGCTATGTCCATTATAGCACTACTCTCTCTGTAATGCTGTGTTCTCTCTGTAATGTTGCTATGTCCATTATAGCACTACTCTCTCTGTAATGCTGTGTTCTCTCTGTAATGTTGCTATGTCCATTATAGCACTCACCTCTCTTTAATGCTGTGTTCTCTCTGTAATGTTGCTATGTCCATTATAGCACTACTCTCTCTGTAATGCTGTGTTCTCTCTGTAATGTTGCTATGTCCATTATAGCACTACTCTCTCTGTAATGCTGTGTTCTCTCTGTAATGTTGCTATGTCCATTATAGCACTACTCTCTCTTTAATGCTGTGTTCTCTCTGTAATGTTGCTATGTCCATTATAGCACTACTCTCTCTGTAATGCTGTGTTCTCTCTGTAATGTTGCTATGTCTGTAATAGCACTACTCTCTCTGTAATGCTGTGTTCTCTCTGTAATGTTGCTATGTCCATTATAGCACTACTCTCTCTGTAATGCTGTGTTCTCTCTGTAATGTTGCTATGTCTGTAATAGCACTACTCTCTCTGTAATGCTGTGTTCTCTCTGTAATGTTGCTATGTCCATTATAGCACTACTCTCTCTGTAATGCTGTGTTCTCTCTGTAATGTTGCTATGTCCATTATAGCACTACTCTCTCTGTAATGCTGTGTTCTCTCTGTAATGTTGCTATGTCCATTATAGCACTACCCTCTCTTTAATGCTGTGTTCTCTCTGTAATGTTGCTATGTCCATTATAGCACTACTCTCTCTGTAATGCTGTGTTCTCTCTGTAATGTTGCTATGTCCATTATAGCACTACTCTCTCTGTAATGCTGTGTTCTCTCTGTAATGTTGCTATGTCCATTATAGCACTACTCTCTCTTTAATGCTGTGTTCTCTCTGTAATGTTGCTATGTCCATTATAGCACTACTCTCTCTGTAATGCTGTGTTCTCTCTGTAATGTTGCTATGTCCATTATAGCACTACTCTCTCTTTAATGCTGTGTTCTCTCTGTAATGTTGCTATGTCCATTATAGCACTACTCTCTCTGTAATGCTGTGTTCTCTCTGTAATGTTGCTATGTCCATTATAGCACTACTCTCTCTGTAATGCTGTGTTCTCTCTGTAATGTTGCTATGTCCATTATAGCACTACTCTCTCTTTAATGCTGTGTTCTCTCTGTAATGTTGCTATGTCCATTATAGCACTACTCTCTCTGTAATGCTGTGTTCTCTCTGTAATGTTGCTATGTCTGTAATAGCACTACTCTCTCTTTAATGCTGTGTTCTCTCTGTAATGTTGCTATGTCCATTATAGCACTACTCTCTCTTTAATGCTGTGTTCTCTCTGTAATGTTGCTATGTCCATTATAGCACTACTCTCTCTTTAATGCTGTGTTCTCTCTGTAATGTTGCTATGTCCATTATAGCACTATTCTCTCTTTAATGCTGTGTTCTCTCTGTAATGTTGCTATGTCCATTATAGCACTACTCTCTCTTTAATGCTGTGTTCTCTCTGTAATGTTGCTATGTCCATTATAGCACTACCTCTCTTTAATGCTGTGTTCTCTCTGTAATGTTGCTATGTCCATTATAGCACTACTCTCTCTGTAATGCTGTGTTCTCTCTGTAATGTTGCTATGTCCATTATAGCACTACTCTCTCTGTAATGCTGTGTTCTCTCTGTAATGTTGCTATGTCCATTATAGCACTACTCTCTCTGTAATGCTGTGTTCTCTCTGTAATGTTGCTATGTCCATTATAGCACTACTCTCTCTGTAATGCTGTGTTCTCTCTGTAATGTTGCTATGTCCATTATAGCACTACTCTCTCTGTAATGCTGTGTTCTCTCTGTAATGTTGCTATGTCCATTATAGCACTACTCTCTCTGTAATGCTGTGTTCTCTCTGTAATGTTGCTATGTCCATTATAGCACTACTCTCTCTTTAATGCTGTGTTCTCTCTGTAATGTTGCTATGTCCATTATAGCACTACTCTCTCTGTAATGCTGTGTTCTCTCTGTAATGTTGCTATGTCTGTAATAGCACTACTCTCTCTTTAATGCTGTGTTCTCTCTGTAATGTTGCTATGTCCATTATAGCACTACTCTCTCTTTAATGCTGTGTTCTCTCTGTAATGTTGCTATGTCCATTATAGCACTACTCTCTCTTTAATGCTGTGTTCTCTCTGTAATGTTGCTATGTCCATTATAGCACTATTCTCTCTTTAATGCTGTGTTCTCTCTGTAATGTTGCTATGTCCATTATAGCACTACCCTCTCTTTAATGCTGTGTTCTCTCTGTAATGTTGCTATGTCCATTATAGCACTACCCTCTCTTTAATGCTGTGTTCTCTCTGTAATGTTGCTATGTCCATTATAGCACTACTCTCTCTGTAATGCTGTGTTCTCTCTGTAATGTTGCTATGTCCATTATAGCACTACTCTCTCTGTAATGCTGTGTTCTCTCTGTAATGTTGCTATGTCCATTATAGCACTACTCTCTCTGTAATGCTGTGTTCTCTCTGTAATGTTGCTATGTCCATTATAGCACTACTCTCTCTGTAATGCTGTGTTCTCTCTGTAATGTTGCTATGTCCATTATAGCACTACTCTCTCTGTAATGCTGTGTTCTCTCTGTAATGTTGCTATGTCCATTATAGCACTACTCTCTCTGTAATGCTGTGTTCTCTCTGTAATGTTGCTATGTCCATTATAGCACTACTCTCTCTGTAATGCTGTGTTCTCTCTGTAATGTTGCTATGTCCATTATAGCACTACTCTCTCTGTAATGCTGTGTTCTCTCTGTAATGTTGCTATGTCCATTATAGCACTACTCTCTCTTTAATGCTATGTTCTCTCTGTAATGTTGCTATGTCCATTATAGCACTACTCTCTCTGTAATGCTGTGTTCTCCCTGTAATGTTGCTATGTCCATTATAGCACTACTCTCTCTTTAATGCTGTGTTCTCTCTGTAATGTTGCTATGTCTGTAATAGCACTACTCTCTCTGTAATGCTGTGTTCTCTCTGTAATGTTGCTATGTCCATTATAGCACTACTCTCTCTTTAATGCTGTGTTCTCTCTGTAATGTTGCTATGTCTGTAATAGCACTACTCTCTCTTTAATGCTGTGTTCTCTCTGTAATGTTGCTATGTCCATTATAGCACTACTCTCTCTGTAATGCTGTGTTCTCTCTGTAATGTTGCTATGTCCATTATAGCACTACTCTCTCTGTAATGCTGTGTTCTCTCTGTAATGTTGCTATGTCCATTATAGCACTACCCTCTCTGTAATGCTGTGTTCTCTCTGTAATGTTGCTATGTCTGTAATAGCACTACTCTCTCTTTAATGCTATGTTCTCTCTGTAATGTTGCTATGTCCATTATAGCACTACTCTCTCTGTAATGCTGTGTTCTCTCTGTAATGTTGCTATGTCCATTATAGCACTACTCTCTCTTTAATGCTGTGTTCTCTCTGTAATGTTGCTATGTCCATTATAGCACTACTCTCTCTTTAATGCTGTGTTCTCTCTGTAATGTTGCTATGTCCATTATAGCACTACCCTCTCTTTAATGTGATGCTTTCGCTGTAACGCTGAACCGAAACACAGTGGTGTGAGAAAAACTTCCTCGGGCCCTCGGTAAAAATGGCTTCTTCCCGTACCGACGGGAGTGAAACGGACAACACTGGTGTTTTAGACAGATCTCACCACCAGACTGCAGACATTTGTCTCAAATGTAATATTAGCGCAATATATCAATGTGTTTTTTTCCATGCATCATACTGGGTGAGAATGCATCCTTCAACACTTCCAGTGCCACCCAGAATTTATCGAATCAAAGCGCAAAGCTCCGTTAAAATGTTTAATTTGACTGCATTCCGGGCCGGCGTGTGTAAACTCCCGCCTCAGGTGCTCCTGCCCACTGCACCTGTTTTAAAATGACGGATATACGGGGAAACCCCCCCCTCCCGCTGGAGCCTCAATGAATAGCTCGTTGTGGAGCGAGCATATGAGGGAGAACAAATTTAGACAATCTTTCGCAATTTGCATAAAATGAAGAGTCCGTGACACCCAACGGGCTTATCTGGGAGCGCGCATAGGCTATACGAACGCACGTGCATTGGACCACATTCCACAGACCACAGACCACACATCTCGTAGACTGTGTTAAAGCAGTTATCCACGGTCTCCACGCTGCGCTATTCTAGAAATGTCCCGCCGATGTAACCAAAACTTTCTGTCAGCGCAGATGGAACGAACGGCGCATCTGCAGCTAACGTACTGAGCGCGAGCTGTTCAGGGGACGTCTCGTCTCTTAAGACCTCTTAGTTATTCAAATGTATGTTTGGAGTGTTCAAAAAGCACATAGTGACGCCTCTTTTGTATGTGATGACAAAACAACATATCAGTTAGTTATACACAAAATAATAAACAACTGCAGCGTAACTACTTGAAATAGGTAGCCTATCCTCTTAAATGGTTGCTGAAGATCTCGCGTTTTAATTGTCTAAATCACTACATGTATTAACTCAGAACTTCTGAACTCAAATTTATGAACTCAAAACTTCTGAAAATGAATTTCTGCTGTAGGCCTACCACCCTGAAAAGGCCAGATGTTCAGAAGATCCTACCCCCTCTCCCAGCCCGCTTCCTGTTGCCACGGAAGCAAGAGGCAGATGTGAAGGTGCATCACACTGTCAGAAAAGTTTCCACTCCCTCAATTCTGGTCATGATTATTTTACGTCCACCACTAGATATAGAATACTGTGCATGCGTTCGCCTGTTTCAAGTCGTCACCCGTCATTTTTGTGGAACGTGTTATTTCTACCCTGTGTGTCAAGCTTAAAATCTCAAGTCTCAATGTTCCACACATATTTACTGTAAAATAGTGGGAGGCAGCCATGTAAATAAAAAAGGCTTTTGTTGTTTAATGCCAGTTTATTTTTCAGTTAGAGTATTTAAAAATATTTCTACCAATAAATAAATAAATAAGTCAGAACATATTCAATAGTTTCCCCTTTTATATTCTATTCAGTTTTATTTATGTATTTATTTATTTACTTATGTTTGATACATTAAAGCTCAACTGGAAATTATTTAATTATTACGAGCCATATCCTAAACACCATAAAGAACATGCTTAGGGCCAAGCTAAATTAATGTGTGACAGTGATTGTTGACACTTCAACATGATGGCATTATTTTGAGATGCTCGGGCAGTTCATATACAAGACTTAGTGGAGCTGCAAGCAGGGGGTTACGTAACTTTCGACTCTTCCGCTAAACCGTCGGCAGGTTTTTGACCCTTTTCGCCATTCTCAGTCATATTTCAGCTTGAGTTTCTATGAGGGGAAGGCAATGCCCAAGACCACCCCTTTAACCCAGAACTCTGTCTATAGCTCCAAAGCATATTCATGTTTTTTCTCTCTCTGTTTTGGGTCGCTTAGCCTCCTGTGCAAAGGCCCGGGGACGGCACATGGTAGTAAATCATCGCACGGCGGAATGGATCGGTGCCATAACAGATTATCATAAGGATTCCAGCTCCACTTGACCATACAAAACAGAGAGCACGACTCGGACAAAGCACCCATGCATAATGTCATGAACAGAAAAGCCATATAAACACATACACTAACACTAACCTATGAATGACAAATATATACAGTACATATTCACAAAAAATGTCAACATACATAAATGCAAAACACCCTCCTTAAAACTGTTGGTTTGCATGGACACTTCTTCAAATTATTATTATTGTTGTTGTTCGTCTTATTTATTTATGTAGTTGGAACTGAAGAAAAGTAATTCTGCTTTACAAATCAAAGCACGTGAAGTGTAGAAACCCTTGTAGGCTTGCTTTGGGCATTTTTGTTGAAATAAAAGTGATATTAAAAAATAGTACAATGACCTAACATCTCACACACAAACCCTAAAATACTCCCAAGCGACAATTATTAAAAAGTATATTATTCATGTTCCTGTTATGAATGAAAATGAAATAATGCAAATTCAATAGCACACGTTACCCAAGTTGATTGTATTAAAGTCACAAAAAAGTAATTTTTTCATTTTAAGTTATTTGCATATGATAAATCAATGTAGAAAAGTCTCATTAAAAAATAAAATGAGAAGATTTTAGCTTTAGTTGAAAATCTATCAAAAACAAAAATTTGAATTATAAATATACAAACAGAAAATTAAACTATAACTATAGATCACATTTTTTTGTATCACAATTTCAAATAAGTGCATTTTGTACAAGAGCTCTTTTACATGCTTTAGTTGTAGTGGTGAAGTCGCTACAAAAGACAAATTAAGAAACAATCATACATCTTCACATCTACTTGACCATGATTCTGACTATGGATTATACTCTGAATTTATGTTTAAACTGCAATAAATTATAATAGAAAGGTGATTTATCCAGTACCCCTCCCTTACAGAAAACTCAAACTCATACTTGTAGACGCGACTGTACATTTCCTACCTGGATAGATATACGCAACTTATCTGAGATAGGCAGGTAACTACGTGCGTGATACACATATGCACATATACTGTTGGATCTTTTACTGGAGCTCCATCTCTGATCTCTATTCTTTTTTTAAGAACTTTAATTAAAACGTTTTCCGCGTACATAACCTTTGAGGCTTCGTCAGTGATTAATTCTGTATGTGCTGACGCACAAAGTCTGTCTTTTCCAAAAGCTCTAATCGAATACATCTCTTGTGGATGCACATACAAACGGGACAACAGGACAATGCAACATTTTTACAAACATAATGTAAAAGTGTTCTTAATTTAACTTACAGAAGCTTTTTTTAATCTACCATTTTAACATATTCAAGCTTAGAAATGCAGCTAATGTCTAAGGAATTGTCAGTACTAAGTCAAATATGTTTTGTTGCATTTGTGTGTGTGTGTGCGCGCGTGCGTGCGTATGAGCGCGCGCGTGTGTGTTCGTTTAAAATGCTAATTCTAGATAATATAATATGAACATATCATTTTGTTGTGACTTTCTGAGCATAACATTGATGAATTTGAATATGCTTTTTGATGTTTGCTACGATTTGTAACAGCCTTCTTGAAAACATCAAAAAATGATTTAATTCAAATGTTACATAAACACATTGCCTGAAAAGCCTACTTTCTGAGCTCAAAATCAGAACAGCTGATGGAGTTCACGTTTTATATTCATACTAACATATTTATTCAATTAAGCAGTGGTTTCACGGAGTTTAGACAATAACTATCATTCTCTTTCTGAAAGCATAGACAAACTATTAAGATGTATCAGGGCAGTATACTGCTTTGCAAACAAACAAAACCAAAGTAATTTCATTAGATGTGTAATTTTCACACAGCTTTCGTGAGACAAATTAGAATTTAGAGTTGCATCCTTATTAAATAAATATATAAAACAAAAAAAACAACATAGCCAATACTATAGCGGAGCTAATTACCGCCGTACATATCTCTACAATATGGCGTCATTTCTAAAATAAAAATGCAGCAACGCAATGTTTACAAATATTAGTATTGCAACATGAACTGTCTGGGATAGAAACAGAGAGAGAAACCCTCTGAATTGAATTCAGACACTCAAAGCATACAGCTTTTGTACACATTTAAACACCATTTCAAATGGATGAAAATTAATTGTTCTTAAAGACACTTGTTATTGCAGGGTAGGTTAAATGTGAGGCTTAGTGTACCTGCTAATCAAAGAGCATACCCTGCTTTCTGCTGGCAGTTTCAGGTCACATTCGAGCCAGCACCTTCTAAAAAAAAAGTATATTTCCGCGAAATGTACCCTGTTTATGATGAGTGATCAGTGGGCGTTTAAAAGCTGCTGAACAGCAGAAGGCAGACGGGCTCCAGATGAAGGCACATTTGTATCGAAACGCGTCGTTCAGTCAACTGGTTGTGCAGCGAGGGAATTGGACTTGTAGAATAAACAAGGCATAATGCTCACATCCACTATGTAATTTGTAGTTTAAACTGAATTTTATGACCATTCGCCTGATTCGCCCGGATCTTCTGTTCTTCGTGAATGCTAGCTTTGTTCTGTTATATACCTCACAGATAGAGCGGCACAATTGGCCAGCCATAAAACGGCATCAGTCATCTTTACTGTTTCTCACAGTGACAGATAACGCATGTGTCTTGAGCGAGCTCGCTTTAACGTGCCCTTCCACTGACAACCGTGCTGGAAAATCAGAAAGCCCACACATGGCTTGTTCCACTGGGGTACTGTATACCCAAATTCCTAAGCCTGTAAGCCCTTACCTTGTGAGGATGAATATGATTGAATTTGTGACTCAAGTCTGAAGATCTCCATAAAACTTCAGTTATATTCCTGAAACTTGAAAAGCATGGGAGAAAAGAGCATTTTGTCATTATTATTATTATTTTATTATTAATATTTGAGTTTCAGAGTAAGAAATGGTGTCATCCAATGTGCCATTCTGTTGCTCCTACACACATACACACACGCACAGCCGTGCACACTCACACAATAATCTGTCATAATTTAAACAACAGCTGGGATCATACATTACGGTTGTGTGCTTTGCTATGTACCCAGGAACCAGTCACAGGGTAGTGATCTAAAGCGCATGAGTAAAAAAACAAAACTCTTTCTGACAGCCTATTTAGCTGCGTGTGTGTGTGTGTGTGTGTGTGTGTGTGTGTGTGTTGGATGGGGGGGTCCTGTTCAGGGATTTGCATGGGGGGGGTACTTAATAAAAAGCTGAGAGGTAGGGGGTTGAAATGAGACGACCCTTTAACTGCCGTGACTCCTTCCATGTTGTATCCGACCAGGATTAGAGCTCCCTCAGCCCCCGTATTAGCATAGTTTAGCCCCATTCACTGTCATTTTAAGTTCCCATTGCTCTTTGATCAGCCTACCATGTGTGCACTGAGCGAGTCTGGTTGGCACAGGGCACAGAGCGGGTTTGGTTAGCACGGGGCACAGAGTGGGTTTGGTTAGCATGGGGCACAGATCAGGTTAGCACAGGGCACAGAGCGGGTTTGGTTAGCGGTTAGCACGGGGCACAAAGCGGAGTTGGTTAGCGGTTAGCACGGGGCACAAAGTGGGTTTGGTTAGCGGTTAGCAAGGGGCACAAAGCCAGTTTGGACCAAAGTGTTCTCCGCCCACCACTGTCACCTCTCTCCCGAAATGTTACATCCTCAAATCACCTCCCCCAAAATGAAAAAAAAAAACCTCTTGCTTCTTTTAACAGTGCTCTGGAATGATATGCCAACACATAGGCTAATATACTGAACCTGGGGACTGGTTTTAATTTATTTTTAAATGGGTGGGAATATGGATTCTTGCTTCATGAAGTCCAGCATTGATTCTCGAAGAGAAAGTTTTATAGCCAGTCCCTAAATATCCAGAGCCACCTCTTTTATTGCTGTAATTTGCATGCAAATGAAGGAAATACCCATTGCTGGTAGTCAGGCCAAGCTGAGAAACCTCCAGGGTTCTAGTGTTTCATACATACACACATACTGCATTCGCTAAGTGGCTAGGTGGGGGAACGATAATTTTGCCTTGTTACTTTTAATTGGTCTATTGCTTCCGTGTTTTGTATCTCCCCACCTTAATGAGGAGCTGTCACACAGCCAAGAAACATCCAAGGACGTGTAGTATAGGCTACTCAATCAACCCTGCACGACATGTAGCATCGTTAGTTTGATTTATTTTACAGTACTGTACTGTCCTCAGAATCCCAAATATGTAGTTTTCGATTTCTTCGCCATGTGCATTTCAGGCACAAGTGAAAATGTCCACCACTTTCCCCAAAGAAACCACTGCTGGTTTGATGATATAAATATTGTATTTATCCGTTATGCCACAGACTCAAGAGGTTAACGTGAACATATGTGCAGTGGGCTGGTTTTGCTTATAAAACTACAGCGTGGCATTAAGCAACAAACAAACTAACCAGTAAACCAACTTCCAAGGAAAGAGTATAGGCTACCATTGTAATTAAACTTTTACTTGCTGGCTTGCCTACAAAACCAGCGATGGGGTCTATTTTTTTTATTTAATTTTTTATTTAAATTGTCCCGTGACATGCAGGCTAAGAATACAAATTTGCAATGCGCTTTAAGGCAAATAGAAAATGTATAGGTAGCCTACTTCATAGCTATTTTGCAATAACGTTATAAAAAGCAGACCAGATACAGTGCACGAGTGCCGGACAGTGATAGCAAATGGAATAGGATTGTCTACGTGAAATCACATTTAAGGCCGTCTTTTATCTGTAACTTCATCTTGGTCCATTGCCGAGTTCATAGCTCCCACACACTGTGCTGCGCGTATTTCGATCAAACAACAGTAGATTATGGTTGTGCTCGGCTATTGATACGGCTATGGTGGGGCAAATTGTACAGACTTCACAGAACTTAAGTATATCAAAATGATTCTTCCAAACGATGTTTTAACAATCTACTCCAGTCATGATCTGTTCATTTTTAAAACCATTATTCATTTTAAAAACAACGTATAATAATTATGAAACGGTATACCGATACAAAGGGATATTTGCTGAAAGGTTGTAAAATTGTCAATAAACTGTGTGCCTGATTTTAATGGAAATAATGCAACGGCGTTGGGATGGCCTAATTATTGAAATATGACAACTATGTATTTAAAACAGAACGTTTCAGTGATAAGAAACGTATGTTCAATGGAAATTTACAGTACGGGTTACGCTCAGTTAATGCCAGTGTTTTGTGATACTAAAAAATCTGATAAACTGTAGCCTTTGAACAATAGTAGATTATTTTATTCCCAAATTGGGAATCCCAGTGTAGACTAATGTTCTGAACTTGCAGTTGAGAGTAGCAGAGTATTTCATGATAATGATAAAGTGACCGTTTACAGTCTAAACAGAAACCGTGTTCCAAAGACGTGATTGATGGTGGAAAACGGTGATGCACCTTTTCATTTTGGGCGCCTTGATTAATTCCAGAACATCTACCTGAGAATTAGCAGCGCCGGCTCCACCGTCTTTTTTCGTAGGCCTACTGCGACAATTGCAGTATATGTTCTTTAACCAGCAACATAATATACTTAAACATGTAAAGGTAATTATTTTATTGATTGTATGTGTGTATTCCGAGTGGAGTAGACCTACATATTTGAGCATCAAGTATGCAAAGTGGCTCAAACAGTAGCTAGCCTACTGTAATCAGGAGCTTAACTACAGGATCTTAAAGGGGCATTCGATTTCCTCACTAGAACAAATTATAGGCCATTTAATTTTACTTTCCGTCCCATTTTGTTGTGCCACAATCGTGCTTGTTGATTTTTGTAGTATATCTCAGCGAGACGAATAAAGAAAGTGCTGTTTCATTTCTTAATGAAACCTTCCTTAATTGAAATCCTAATATTATGTCAGAACCCAGTGTGCAAAAATGCACATATGCACAACTCGCCTTGGATCTTATAATCGTTTTTAATATACTTATTTTGATGTAGAAAAATGACGTCACACAAAAGTAAATAGTTTAGCTTTCTTCGAATTGAATTTTAGTTACCCAAACTATTAACCATGTCTATAGCCTAGCACGTAGGTATAACCAGACACAAAAAATATATAATATATCACAAGAAAAACATTAAGTAAAATATACAGTTATTGAGTTTAAAAATTATTAAAATTAAATGTTTGAATATGGATGTGGTAACTAACACCGATTCATTCGACAAAGCGCTAGTTTAATTTGGACAGTTGGTAACATCTTTAGGATGTTTGCTTTTGCTATGGTTCTGTAGAGTCTATGGTATATGATCAGACTATAGAATATGTAATTTCCCGAGATTATTTTCCTAGTATAGTAGCCTAGTATAGTGTAACACGAGAATGTCCCTGTTTTTTCAAGTGCAAGAAATTAGGTCTAGCATATTATATCAGATATTGTTTTTATTCTCGTTATTTTTTATTTCCCATACCAGCTGATCATCTTAGTTGCGTGAAGTTTAGGCTGTAGACAAGCCTCGTGGTAGCATGTATAGTCGATACTGAATAAATTAACAATACATGTAACCACACACACACACACACACACACATGCCTATGTGTAGTAGGCTATATTATAGTTCGTTATTCTGTTATTCCGCATAAGACATAAATATCCTGGATCAGGAAGGCCGTTTTAAAACACACACACATTATCTTTTAGATCTCAAGATATAAAACAATTAAATGTTGAGGGATACGTTTATGTTTGTGGAAGAAAGTAAAAACAGGGTTAATATGAAATAGAGAGAGTTAAATTATGTAAAAGTGACGTCACTAAAGTCAATTAGCTAATGTGTTAGCATGAAAATGTAGCGTCTACGTATGTGAGTGTGTGTGTGCGCACATAGTTTACATATAGGGTACATACTACTTGTCAATGTTAACTTAAGTCTCACAGTTTATATGAGTCTAGGAGATATCAAATATTTATTTATAATGTCCTTTGTCACCAATAAGACAAAATAAGGCATAAAGCCAAAGTTGTCCTATGTTACAATAAAATATGAATTTATAGCCAATCATTAATCAATTTCATTTCTAAAGCCAATGGGTCTAAATACATTTTTAAAAGTCGCAATGCCTATATCAGGCTATCATGTCCTTTGCCCTGTCCCTGGTGATAACATTATTTCAAAACAAACACCGATTTCTGGATTTCCGCGTAAAATTTGATGGTGTAAATGTTACCACAGCTGTATCGCATCAAATATTTTTGCCACACGAGGCAAAATTCTGATTAAGTTCTTCAAATATTTCCACAATCGATGTAAATGTACGGTCTCATTCGACATTTTTAAAAAGCGGTCGCTGCTAATAGCCTCTCTTTGTGTTTGAGTCTTTGAGTCTGTGCTACAGGAAGTAATTGCCTAAGGCATAATTCTCTTTAGTCTATGAACTTATATCAAGTTAAGTGTTAAAAAGACATATTGAAAGTCCTGGTTGCGTCATTTGACCTGAAGGGAGGGTATTTGAGGTCTCGTTTGATTAGGGCAGTCACACAAAAGATCCCTATAGGATACCATTGCTCCGAATGCTATCAGGGGCAACGCGTGTCAGAACCAAAAACACAGAAAAGTTCAAGAACATAGGGGGTATCACATAGGCCACGAGGACGCTGCTCTGACCAATACACTTTTTACAGATTAGAGATATACTACAACGAACGAATAGTCTTACATTTAATTGTGCGACCAGTTTTTATGCTGAGGCTAAATCAAACAGCTCTCATAAAATAGCACTAATGTCGAGATTACAGGCGGCTACGTGGAGATACAGCCTTTTTTCCAGGGCTCAAAGTTTTCCAGTATATTTTATTTCTTCAAGTACGCTTTATTTCCAGCAACATCTGTATACAAGCATACACGTGTCTCGTCCACAATTAAAAATACCCTTCTTCATAATTATAGTAGGCTATAATAATACTATTGACCAAATAATACTATTTTATCACTTTGATTAAAACGCGTTATAACACGTTATAGCCTACTATAATTATGAAGAAGGGTCATCATCAGCAGAAACCGTTACTGATATAATTTTCGAGCTTTTCCAAAGCATACACTTGGTCCTACAACAATTGGACCCGAGTAACAATTGTGCGTAATTCTCGAAACAAAAATAGGCCTACTTATTTTACGCTGCATGGCGTAGACCTATTGCAGTATTCATTACGCTCAACACGGCTCAAGCACTGTAATAACAAAAACAGTGGAAGGCTATACACTTAGCTTTAAAAATATGTCCCGAAAGAGAAAAAATGTTTAAACAAAATTAAAAAGGCCAGAATACATTACATATATAAAAAAATATCCCGCAAGCAAAAACAATTTATTTTTATAATCGTTTTATTTGGCCACATTTTTGTGTCGGGTTATGCAACTTCCCTTAAAATGCTTTAGAGGGTCATCAGATAACATGCTGATCAAAATTATCCAAAGTAGCCGACTCTGAATGCTTACATTAGGCCTACAAAGGCCACGCGGAACGTCACAACATAAGCAAGTGCCTTACATACCTTTAATTGTGACACATATGTACAACCACGAGACATGAACGAAGCATCTCCAGATCCATACCTGGTTTAAAGGTTTAAAGTGAGTTTAGAGTGTTATTTCAAAAGTATTTCACACTATCTCCCAATGGTTTAAAATGGTTTCCTGTTTTTATTACTATAATTAATATTTAGGTGATAGTTATGTAAAACAATTGGCCAGTAATTGTTTAATGAAATCACATGGAATATGCACAGAATAAGCAGAAGTCTAGTTATGATGGCATCAATAGCAAAAAACATGTATAATAATAACAATAATAAGAGGACGTTAATGTGAACACAGTGTTGTTGGAAAGCCAGTAAGAATAAAGGAATTCTGCAATAACAGCTTATTGTGCAGACTGACAGCATGACCTTGAGTAGTGCCATTTGACCTTTGCACCTCACCCCTGGATGTGTCTCCCCAAACACGCTCTGTTGGTCTCGCTCCTTACCCGGGCCGTTGGTCTCGCGCCTTACCCGGGCCGGACTTCCTCTGCTATGCCTGAATATAGCAGTGGGTTGTTAATGAATATAATATATGAGCATTTCATCCTTGAATACTGCCATCATGGGGTTGATGCTATTTCTTTTATAGAGGCCACTGTGTGTGTGAGTGAGAAAAAGAGTGAAAGTGAGAATATTTAGCTACCATTGTTGGCTGTTGAATCTGGAGTCTGGTTCCTTTCGCCACTATTCAACGACGATGTGATTTTCCAGTGACGTAGACAGATTTTAAACACCAGCCACGAGGGCTAAACGATGGAATTTAAATTACAACCGAAAGGAATGTCAGCCAGAGGGAAGAAATGAATCGAGTGCAGTATACACTTTTATTTCAGTCCACATTTCTTTCTGAACATATTAAAATCTTTGGCTTCAAGCGGCGGATCAAGAACGAAATCTGTAAAATTGTTTGAATGAAGTTTGAATTGGGGAGACAAAAATGAACTGATGAGAAATCGCATTGATTCGGAGATGTACTAAAACAGTGATCAACTTAATGAGGAAAACAAATATTTAAAAAAAATCTCCGGCCAGTACGATTCGGTACAGATATTCCCTTACCTGAAATTAAAATATATACAACTTCACACACACACACACACACACACACACACACACACACATATATATATATATATATATATATATATATATATAGTTCAATTAATACCCTATGTAATAGACAGATCTGATTTCAATAACCCTCTTTCGATTCATGGTTTATTTCACAATAATGGTAATAATAATAATAATAATTCCCCATACGTAGGCTATCTATGGCACATGAGAGAAAAGGTAGAGAAGGTTTACTCGCTGTCCTCCTTGTCTTCCTGAACGGTGGTGGTGGAATGATTATACAGTCCCTGCGCCATGAGCTGCATCGCTAGGGCGTTCTTCATACCATTGGACTTTTTTATTTTTGCCCTCTTATTTTGGAACCATATTTTTATTTGTGATTCGTTGAGGTTGAGTTCCTGGGCCAATGTCTGTCTCCTTTGCTCCGTGATGTAACGATTGGCCTGAAACTCGGTTTTAAGTCTTTGCAGCTGTTCGGCCGTAAACGCTGTTCTCGGGCGCTTGTCCTCCTTCTCGTTTTTTTTCTTTTTCAATTTTCGTGTTCTGGGGCCTAGAGCACAGACAACAAATAAAACCAATGTAGATATAACAGCAAGCCATAGACACATATACCACACACACTTGGTTACTTGGCCAAGACTGAAGCTATACGTCCCTCGGTGGACATTATTTTGCAGGTAGCAGCATTTAAAATCACCGCGTCATTTTTATACTAGCAGGGCTAAGTTCCAGTAATTACATTCATCATGAGAACGTGTGATCATCGGTGCGTGATTTCATTGTCTTTCTGGTATAGGAGCAGGAAAAGTAGATCAGGCCTATCTTACACGGTATATGTCATTAACTGACTTCTGAGATGCAATTATTTGCGCTGTTTTCCATTAAAAAAATTTATTTAAAAATCATAATATTTTGTCTGCTTATTTAATCGCAAAGAATAAAAACAATAAAATAAAAGATTTTAAAAAAGAAACCATTTTATAAACAATATGATCGTCAGTATGAAGTAATGTGCTTTGTTGCGTCAATCCCGGAGAAAATACTAATCTAAGCACAACTCATATATATCATAATAAACAGGTTTTCAGAAAATATATGCCTAAATATAACAACATTGTAGCTACCTGTTGTTTGCGTTATATCCTAAATATTGTCATAAACTTAAATAAGTGGGAAATAATTAGCCTTCAGTTTAAAATTTAAGTTTAAATTTCAGATTTATTTTTACATTTTTTAAATTGAAAATAGGCCACAAAGAGGAGAGCGTGACAACATCAAAACCAGAAATAGGCTATCGTCTTGAACAATTAATTTCATAAATGGGTATCGACGGATTTACATATTTGATATAGATAACTATCAGTTAAATATCATACAATGTGCATGTTTCACGCGTTTGTACAGTTGCAGTCAAGTATGGGAGTGTTACATTAACTCGAGTAGCCAACGACATAGGCTATAAATTAAACCTAATTATACATCTACAATATAATTATTTATTATACTTTGAATTGTTGCTCTTGATTTTACCTACAACATAATTGATTGAAAAGTCTTCCTCATAGTAGGCCAAGATATGCTTATTGTGATTATTTCAGTTTCCATGTCTCGTAATTTGTGGAGAAACGTTTCCATTTCCACGCGTATGCAAACGGTTTTTGATGTTGATCTTTGACTTTTTTGATAGTGTTATTTTATTTTATTACTGTATAAAATTCAAAGTAGAGCTACCGCAGTATTGTACCTCTGCACTGCGTATGCTCTGTATCGTCGTGTTGTCATAACTATATCGCACGTAGCTATAAGCAATAATTGTAAATGTTAAACGTTGCACTTGGCATGTTACATTTTCCTTCACAATAAAAAAAAATGTTGAAAATGACTAAATTGGCTAAAACAAATTCGCTATTTTTACATAGGCCTAGTCATGTTATGTATCGTCATAAGGGAATCGTGTGCCTCGTTTTATTGCGGCCATGCAGACAGGGGCAGCAGATTCCATAGGCTATACGATACGTACATATATTTTTGTCTCTATGTGGGTTATAAATAACATTCCTTGTTTCTGTAAGCCGTCTGAGTAGCGTCAGTATCAGTCGCGTGGTTATTCTAGTTTTATACAGTTGGCCATTAACAGACATCAGATGTCGTTTCTATCAAATTATATGCCATGGCAGGCACAACGAGGGGACGGAATGTAAAATAAGAAGTTATGGTATACAAGCTTTCCTTTTAATTCCGGACCAGAAGAACGGCAATCACACATGCTAATTAGACGGAAAAGACAACCACAAAATGCACATTGACGAAACAGACGTTTACAAAACAGTTTTGCAGACATATTATCTATACTGCCGTGGTAGTCCTAAAAGGAAAATTATTAAATCTACAATTAAATTAGTATTGTCGGGGAGCACTAAGGTTTATATTTCCACCCTGATTTGGAATCGAACATGTCTTTGGTGTTGACACTGATCGCTCAATCGATCAATCACTGCATTTTTCTAACTTTCCATCAGCCATAGAGGTTGTTGACGTCTGATGCAACGACTGCAAGGTTTTTTTTAATATGTATAACTTTCACAAAAGTGTGCTGCAGCAGATCCATGGGATAGGCTAACAAGCCTTCCAAACGCTGGTATTAAAAGCAGCCTAAACAATTACAACCAAAATTAATTAAATACCGTCCTTTATCTGTCAAATTCCTTTATCTGTCAAATAGGCCTACTGTTAATATTGAGACATGACTAGGCCTATATCCTTATCGTTATTAACGATAAAACCGGACAATTATAACTACGCTGTATGTAGGTCGAATCAGCCATAACTAATTTTGACCAAAAAAATCACAACTTTGACTAAATGTATTAATCTGTTTAATCTGTTTTAAAGGGCACATACCCACAAACTAACGACACGTGTGTGGTTCATTTCATAAGATTTAGTATTCAATCTCAGTGTGAGCGAAGCTTTTGAAATGTTGCTGTCAATTTCTTGTTATTCAATGTGTGTTTCAAATAATAACTGTAATTACTTGTAAAATTAGTCTACTTTATTGTAATTGTTTATAATGTTTCCAAAGTGTCCTTCATATAATTTATTTATTTGTTTTTTTGTTTGTTTGTTTGTTATGGCAATAAGACAGTATAGGAGCCAATATACATTTTGATTGTATTTCCGCCTTAAGATCTACGTATTCCAAGTGTATGTAATATGAACACTTTGTTTTACATATTGAATATAAGTAATTTAAAATAATAATAATAATAATAATAATAATAATAATAATAATAATAATAATAATAATAAATTCTAAATCTCTTGTGCACGGGTTTACATAAACAGTTCAAATTAATTAAATACATTTTTCAAAGTTTATTGTGATCGTGCTCTGTGTGTGTGTGTGTGTGTGTGTGTGTGTGTGTGTGTGTGTGTGTGATTAGCACTTTGATTAGGCGCTCACAATAATTGCGAAAAATTAAAAACATTCTGCCTTACCAGATGATGGTCTGTCTGAATATCTTGTGCAGTAAACCCAGGCAGGCCACAGTAGTGGTTGTGATTTTTTATTACCATCCGATCCTCCTTTATTTACATCGTATTTTGTCGTTTTAGTTCCATTCCCTGCCTCCGGTTTCGCCGTGCTCTGTTTGGAGGACGGCGACGATGAAGCGGAGGACGAGGAAGAAGTGCTGTCACTACTACCGTTTGAATCCTGGCATATTATCGTAGGATGAGACGGCCTTATTCTCAAAAGACTGACATTATCCCTTCCCGCGGTCTGTGCCCGCTCCCTGTTCCCACTTTCCTTTTTGCACCCGAAGTCCGGCCGCAGAATATTATCAATAAAAAAGTTGGTGGTTCTGTGAGCTTGCTGCACTGCCTGGTGAGGCAATATTGGCGGAGACGGCAGATTCGGAGAGAGGGAAACGCTCTCTCCCTCGCTCGAATCCTGGCTGTTTTGATCCTTTTGCTCTTCCATAACTGGAACCGGTTCAGCACGGGAACGTTCTCTCCACACCAAATTCCACTTGTTGGTCAATATTTGTATCCAGTTATAAAGGAAAAAAACAACAGTATCTTATGACATTAAATACCGTTGTCGAATTTGTCTCGTTGAATTTCTAAATTGACGCCATCATGTAGGTGTAGGTCTCCGAGTGTCATATTCTGGCCGCTTGACAAGACTCACAATACATCGCGCGCAGTCCCGCAGTCCCAGCCTTTCTCTAATCTACGAAGCTTCGATCTTCGGAAATTCTCCTAAAATTGCTCAGCCTCGAGCGCACCTTTTTCCCCCAGACTAACCGGAAGCACGTGAGTCTCAATGAACCAATCAGCAACGGCGATCTCTTTTGACAGGAGTGAATCCGTCCAATAGTATTTTCGATTCTGTGAATAAATAATTGACAGGTTTTAGTAAACCAAACAAGGGATCATAGCTGCACACTATTTCTATGGCAAAGCTAACGGTATACTAAACACAGGCAAAGAACAATCATGTACGAACAGAGCTTTTACCATGCGGACATCTTCAGGAGCTACCCAGAAGATGTCTCTGTGCTCTGTGCACTTGTTCTTGCGTTGCGTTGCTTACTATAGCTAGTCGTCATGCTTGATACCTTCAGGGAGAACCATCAGTCCCGAAACCCACTCGACCCCCCTTCTACCCCCCATCCTCCGCCCTAACTACAACGCCAAAAAAAGAAATCCTAAAAAGCAATAAATAATAAATTAATGCTCTTGATATGAATCACAACCGCTCACAAGACTAGTTCAGGAGGAATCACATCGGCGTTATTGTTTTGACAATAGAAAATAAAAAAATTAACAATACATGTCATTTTAATTCCCGTTCAATTTCATGGAATTGTGTTTGCATAAATGTTCCTTTCTGTGAATTGTCTGAGAAAATGAAAAAAGCTCTGAACGGTTTCACCACCTATGCAGAAGTCTCTGGAGCTATATAGGCATTACATTAATTCATTATTATTAATTATTATTATTATTATTATTATTATTATTATTATTATTAGCAGTAGTAGTTGCCTAGTAGTAACAACATATTTCGTGTATTAAGTAGATGTCTTTATTAAAATCAATGTATCTGAAGTGTTACCGTCAAACGCCGACCTTAAATCCGTCTGAATGCACCCAATATTTTTTGTAAGATTTTGTGTGCGCGCGTGTGTGTGTGTGTGTGTGTGTGTGTGTGTGTACGCAAGTGTGTGCTTGAACACTTTTTCTAAAATAATATTCTGCTTTGATGGTCTGTCTGAATATCTCTCGTGCAGTAAACCCAGGTATGCCACAGTAGTGGCTGAGGTTCTTAATATCACACACACACACACACACACACATTCACTGTTTTTAAAATGCATTAATAATGCACATGTATTGTTTAAGGAAAGTTTAATTTCTGTCAGACACTATACACACATGTTTACCATATAATTCTCGGTAATAATTTATTTATCTGATGAAACATGTAGCCGCTCATCTATGTACATATTTACGTTGACATATTAGGTGCTGGCGGCTTACAATATACACGACTTGTCAATATAAAGAACTGTACATCTGAAAAGAAGGTAGACTAATAAAAAACGGCCAGCAATTAACATTACAAAGACAAAATGTGTCAGATATAGTTATCATACAGAAGATTGATTCGATGTTTCAAATGATAATTTCTCCCATTATAGAATTATATTACTCTGAACAATATAAGTAGCACCTGTCTCTGCCTATATAATGCCTAAATAACGTTTACGTGCGCACAAACACACGCTCACTCACTCACTCACTCACTCACGCACGCACGCACGCACTCTCTCTCTCACTCACTCACGCACGCACACACACGCACATACACACACACAAACAAACAAATAAGCAAACGATGGCAATTACTAAAGAAATGCTTATCCAGCAATGACTTGAATCACTGTACAGTTTATTTACATTTAAGTTGCGCGAATTGAAATCTTTATCCTGAAAGCTAGAGTGGGTACTTAATTAAATTCTAATTAGGACACTATCAATATCCTATTTAGCCAAGTAGCCATTGTTAGACGCAGTCCTTTTCAGGCGTTAAATGGGGACTTTCGAGCTTATCTTGCCTGCAAGAGACGCCTTGAGAAGAGCTGAAAAAGATAATTTATAGGCTTTAATTACTCTTCATTCCGCCTGATCAGCTTGGCGTTCATCACGGGAGAGTGAATAAAATCTGGTCAAAAGCGCCGTCACTACTGCCTGGCAAGACGCTTAATCAAAGAAAGCAGGGCCATATTGTAGGCTACGCAGCGAGGATGGCGACGTAATTTTCCAAGGTGCTGATAAAGCGGGTTGAAAAATGCGATAGTCTTCAGAGACACCATTTACAGAAACGACTTTATTGACGATTTAACGTTGGTAATTAATTTTACCTTTCATGTATTGGAGCCTGGGTGTGTTACAGTAATAGGGTGATGAATGCTCTCGCGCCCTGTGGTTTGTATTATTGACTGGAATGCACACCCCCTTTACTAAGTGCCTTGAAAATCATTGAAAATCGATGTTGTAACTAACTATTAATTTTGTTATGGCCAGGTTGAAATTAATAATCTCGATGTTCAATTTCATTCCGTGTAGGACAAAACTAACACATCTTGCTGTTCAAATTTAGTCAAAATAAACGTTGTTATGCACGGAGGATTGCTTTTACCTGTATTGCAGTTTTAGCTGAACTAATGCCCGAGAAATACGATAGGGTTTATAAGTTATATGGGGGGATAGTATCGGCATGGCCTAACTATCATTCCAAAAGAAGTCTAAAGGTAGCCTAGTTTATAGCTACATTTACGTATAAACTATTATTTATGATATGTATTGGAAATATGTTGGGGCTTTACACAATTCCAAAACGTTTTAATGAACATTACTATTTTCAATAACTATAAATGATTCGTCGCTCAATGTGTATAAACAGCAGTTTATCTTACCCATATAAAATGTCAATTTCCATTCAAATTCTGCTTTTCACACGTGAACCATAAGCAGAAACACACGGTTTTATATAGGCCCAATGGAAGAGATCTGACTGGTCTATTCCTTCGACCGCAGTAGGCTATATACAGCCCATGATGATGCTTGCAGTTCATGTAAAATAAAAATATTTTTGTCTCGGTTAATTGATGTGGATTGCAGGATAAGGTCATAAAAATGTTGCTCTGGACTCTGAGACATGCACGAGTCGTCTTTCTACATTCAATTTCACCCTGAAAATTAGAATTTGTTGACCAGACATTTTCTGAACTGAATACGAGTAGATTTTAGAGACAAGTGTCCCATTATATTCAAGAGCAAGGTCAAACCTACATTTTAGCTCCCGAAAGTCTTAGGTCCCAGGTAAATGTATAAATTTGAACCTGGTCGTTTTTACATAGCCAAGCTACCAAACAAGCTAACACACAGGAGTCCATATGAGTGGCAGTTTGTTGTAAATACTTTACATTTTTTTATTTCTCCTCTTGCGTTATTCCATATTGAATTATTACAGCACGTTAGAATGTTCTAAAAAAAAAAACAAATAAATAAAAAATAAAAAAATTATGTGCTTGTCAGTGAAATTTTGGCACTACAATGAGTTCAATCAATCAATCGTTGGGACCGGCAGAAAGTAGGCTAATAGCCTGCATACGTCATACATTCTTGAATGTCATCGATTTGTCAAGCATTGTTCGGATTATGGTATAATTTTAAACAAGTTTTCAAAAGTATGAACTGAAATTGCTTTTCAAAAATAGTTTGTTTACAGTCGATACAAAACATCCACGAAGTAGAGTGATGGAAGTATGAATGTGCCAAATATACCGTGTTATCCAACGTTTTCAAATGTGGAATATTTATCTTCAACTACACAGTCGGCATTCTGATTCATTCGGCAAGAATAACGCTTTTAATGTTATCAATGACATATCATATCATCTAAGTGACAGAATATAGCATATAAATGCAAATGATTTGTGATGTAGGCTATATTACCTGGGTAAACCTGGGTAAATAGATTCCTTTCTGTAATTTCCCAAAATGCGGATGATGGCGTTTCAGGAGCTGCTCATGCAGGCTAGTTATGTTCTCTTCGATTTTATGGATATGCATATTATGGGGATTGAACAAGTATTTTTTTTTTTTTGTTGAGATCTTAAATTTACATCATCAGTATTGTGAAGTATATATTTACGTTTAGAAATGCACTGGCTTTTATGAGGCCAATGATAACAAGCATGCTTTAAATATATATATCAAACATAACGTACGCAAGTACGGTAACTATAGGCTGCGTAGCCTGCTTAACGCCACGACGTCATAAAAACGCAAGGCTAGGCTACGTTTGCAGTTTATACGTATTATGCTTCCTTTTTTTGCATCCTTCTTCCACTAAAGCAAATTAAGACGATTTCTGAATGTCCGTGGATTAAACATTTAGGGAATACAGGTCGGCTTCATTGTTTGCTTTGTTTGTTTGAATATAGACGGTTATTATTTATTTTATCTAATTAACACTATTTTGCTTTCTAACGAAACAAACAAAATATATATATATATATATATGTAGGCCTGTATAGCCTATATTCCAAACCAAAATAGTTATATTCTTGCTTCCTAACTAATGAATGCTAATTGTGAATTTGTCGTTTAGTGTTTAGGCTAAGTGTTTGTTTTCTTTTTAAAACTTGAATGAAACTGAAAGAAGTTGTTAATGTTGTTAACACCTGTTAATCTGTGATTATAGGCTACTGTAGGCCTAATTATATTGTCCCCGGCATAGCCTAACCAACCATAAAAATAAATAAAAAATCACTTTCTTCATTTGTATGACCAATTTCGTTTCGCTTGAAACGTTTTTAGAGGAATATATTGCAGATTGGTGCCCGTTTGAAATATAAAGACTTAGAATAGTCAAATGTCATTACCGCGCATTATAGCAGTCTCTTGTGTCTGCATGGTGCAACAAACACATTCTACCAATATATTTCATTGTAGCGCCTCCTAAAGGAAGAAAGTATTGGTAGCTAACCTGCTGAGAGAACGGGTCCAAGTTCCTTGTTAACTTTTTTTTGCATTGTATTGCTAATTTTTAAAATCACAGCTATTCAGAATCGACTGTGAGAAATGATAAATAGGTATCATTGTTGGTGTTGCATTGCCTCCTTGAATGATGCAATTCAGTTTACGTGGGTAATACAAACAGCCCAGATAAACTGTCTACATACTGTCAAATATCTCAGTAAACCATGTAGGCCTTGAAAGCTCCGTTTCAGACAGGCACAATATTGGTCTCAGAGATGATAAAACAGTTGAGCTTCAAACACGCGCAATTCAAGTAGCCTACAATCTTAAGTGCTCTATTCATAACAATTGTAAAATATATTATTTTGCTCATAGGTCTGTGGCGAGTGAATTCCACAGTGCTTACTGCTGAGACAATCTTTCCGCATTGCGAGGTTTTGGAGCCACACCGTGGCCGCTGAGGTCAATGCATTCTTGATTAGTTTGTTTAGAAATTGAATCCTTTCCACGGGAGAGAGGGTAAGATCTTCCGTTCCTTGTGCGCTTTGGGAAGTTATTTTCTCAAATATGCCAAATGTGCCCATTAGATTGGGTAGACATGTCCGACCCCTATCATTTCAGGCATTCGTTTAAAGAAAAAAGATGATCAGTCCAGATGAGCCCAGGAAAAACACAATCTGTCTTTTTTTATTAAAATGTGTGGACTGTACCTAAATGGCTATCCGCTCCGCTCTATAGTTTCACATGCCCTGGGAGATCCGCCAGCCACCACTGATTTATACTCTTCGTAACTGTAATTACACGGATATGGGAAGATCTCTATGGTTATCAGAGTCGTTACTGTAATTACACGGACATGGGAAGATCTCTATGGTTATCAGAGTCACATAGCAAGGGCATGCTTCACAAGCAAGTTTTTTTTAACCAAATGTCCACACCCTTGCAATCAGTACTTTTATGTATCTTATCTAACTTTGATAACAAGGGGGATGAGATCCTGGGGCTTTTCAGAATTCATTATTGACTAGTCTGATGAAAACTTCTACACATTTTCAGAATACGTCTTTTCTTGAACCCAAACCACATAGAGATGGATATCGCAATAAATACATGTTATTTCCTTGGAACATTTTTTATTTCCTTTCAAGTAAGTTCAGTATCAGTGTGTCAAACTGTTTGATAAGGTAGTCGATGTTGATCCAACTCGTTTCCTTTCTCCTTTTTAATGTATATTAGTCAAAATATTATTAATCCGATTTTTAACCCTTACAATTTTTCTGTAGCGAACCAGGTTTTTAGCTTAACTATTGAAATGTATACATATATAGCTACACCTCTCTCTCGCTCTCAGTTCTAAAGAGAGAAATCAAGAACAGAAGCTAAATACAATCCCAAAGCAAAAACTTCATATTTCATAGAAGGGATGACATTCTTCTGAACAAGATCACAACCTTTGTGACGCCCAGTCTACTACTGGTAAATTTGTCTAGATTGTGTATGTAAATGTAGACTATTTAAGCAATTAAATATGACTATATGTTTCTCCAGTTAAGGTCGTTGGGCAGCCAATAGCGCTCTATTTATATTGTGCTCCCACAAAAATCTTACCTTGCAATTATGTCATGAACTCCACAATCATGCAGCCAACAGGAAATAGTCATATTGAGACATATTCCAAAGATGTAGAAATGTATTGCTTTTTCTTGCTCATCCCTTTGTTGCAAACCATGATCCCGGCTCAAGTCCTCAATAATAGTAAAATTAGCTTTTCGAAAAATACCCAGCAGTGATATGTCTTCGTATGGATGTTTCCACGAAAGTATAATTATCCAAAAAGCCAATAAGATTATAAAGAGAGGGAGGAGACCAGATCACGGTCCAGGCTTCAGCACCGGGGACAGCGCCAAGCGTTCGGCGACTAGCCTACAGCACTCTCTGGAAGATTAGCAAGTAAAATTAATCTTCATACCGCGCTCCAACGTCACACAATCAGTAGTTAATTAACAGCTAAAATTAGCGGGTATTTGTCATAAATATACTATATGAGTAGCATTTAAAAAAAAAAATATTTAGCTAGTTATTTAGGCATACTAAATAATAAATGACAGAGTGGGATGAAAATATGCAAAAAAAAGTTAGATTATTCGATTACAATTATTTAATATTGCATAATCAACATTTAGGAGAAAACGTGACCTAAAATTAACATTGTGCCTATTAAGTTGAAATAACTCAAAGGAAAATAGGACGAAAAATATATTACAGGGATTTCAAGTGATTTTACCGCACTTTTGAGAATAATTTGAAAACTTTTGGTGACAAGCCAACCGATGAAAAAAAAATTGCTGCTAAAATTGTTCATGAAAATGAAAAAATTTTCTTTCTTAAAACAGCATAGATTGCAAAAAATTAAATAGGTAATCAGGTGTGGGGGTGATTAAATTACATGGCCAGACGTAGAGAGACAGTTTTTTTGTGAGTTTGATATGAACATTGGTACCATGGGACCTTTAATGATCACAGTGACCTCTGTTTTATATCTAATAAAAAATAGCGCCTTCTACAGCTCAATGCTCCAATCATTTGTCCTGGGGTACTGTATTTCATATTTTGGCCAGAGGGAACAGTGCCTCCCAGTGGTCCATCAATGCCAACATCTTCCAGCAGCAGCTAAAATATCCCAAGAGATCTCCCATGGTAGTACTTGGAGCTGCTCCAATGACTTCCCAAACTCACATGTGCTTAGCTTCAGTCCTTCAACATGAGAAAGGTTCAGGATACAGGATCTCACTAACCATAGTAACCAACCTACTGCATTGTTTCAAGTGGAAGTTAAAGGAGGGCGAGAGGGAGCCTGGTCATTTCACAGCTGTATCAGAAGTATCGCTTCTCTATACACATACGCATTTTGCAGACGTTTGAGCACAGCGTGACCCTCCCTACCCATTGGAAATTACCAGAACAATCTGAAGAGGCAGATTTATTTTGCTTACGTCAGACATCCTTCCTTTTACACAGAAGTTTCACAGAAACGGGAATGTTGTGTTTTGCGCAACATGTTATTTAAGAAGATATATCTTGGTTCACACATTGTCAGGCAGTCATGGACACAGCAGTGGATAAACTGGATGGGAAAACCACCGTATTCAGTCAAAGTAACCCACACTACGACCTGGACATGAGACTTAACAGGGCCGATCACTTTGAGCTTGAAAGCAGTGGTAAGGAATTGGGCTGCACCTCTCTAAAAACTTAGTCTGAATTAGCCTAAGACATAGACTGAATTAGCCTAAGACTTATACTGAATTAGCCTAAGACTTAGTCTGAATTTAGCCATTAGCCAATGCTTACTGTGTGAACTAGACTTGTGGTTCATGGCTATGGCTAGCTGCTACGTTATGAGAAAACTGTACTTTATCGCACCTGTTTGTAGTTGTTTTAATGACCTTCGGTATTTACTTGTTGTATGTCCCTTTGGATAAAACTGTCTGCTATATTCATGTAATGGTTCTAGCAGATCTAGTGAGCGCAGTTAGACATTCTATGGTTTATTGTTGTATGTTCCTGCAGCCTTTCTGGTTCTTGTTATTATTTTTCTTTTTTTGTTAGTAGTGGTGGTGGTAGTAGTAGTAGTAGTAGTAGTAGCAGTAGTAGCACTAGCAGTAGCAGTAGTAGTAGTAGCAGTAGCAGTAGTAGTAGCAGTAGCAGTAGTAGTAGTAGCAGTAGCAGTAGTAGTAGCAGTAGCAGTAGTAGTAGTAGTAGTAGTAGCAGTAGCAGTAGTAGTAGCAGCAGTAGCAGTAGTAGCAGTAGCAGTAGTAGTAGTAGCAGTAGCAGTAGTAGTAGTAGTAGCAGTAGCAGTAGCAGTAGCAGTAGTAGTAGTAGCAGTAGTAGTAGTAGCAGTAGCAGTAGTAGTAGTAGCAGTAGCAGTAGTAGCAGTAGCAGTAGCAGTAGCAGTAGTAGTGTAACAGAGAGGATAATAATGTACCTTTAAATGCGGAATGGTCTAGAAAATGTAACTGAACTTTACGTAGAAGATAATAAAGCTTGCATAGTATGAATCAGTTATCAGGAGTTGATTTCATTAATAGTGTTGTATGTGATAGCAATCGCCAATATTTGTCCAGTTCATGCATTACTATGTAAAAAGCATTAAGTCCTTTATTAGCATGTTGCAAACAGAAGTTATTTTTCGAAATCTGAATAACACAGTTATAGCTCATGTTTTAGTACCAACCCAACTCCACTGTGAGCAAAGGGTCAAAGGTTAATACTGCATGTCCAATCTATGTGATTGCAGTCTGTCAGAAGCAACTGTCATCATGTGTTGCAAGAAATGGTGGTCTGTACAAAACTATGGCCTTTTTTAAAGCTTTAAATTTTTATATTTCATCCCTATCATAACAATAGGCCTACCAATTTTATCACACATTTAATCACAAACTGCTTTGAACGTTTCAAGTTTGCAAAGCGCTGAGAGAACAGGAGCATGTTCAATGCGTCTATTTATTCTTTTCAGATTTCAAAAGGACAGCGAGGGAGAAGACTGGCGGAAGGAAGAAGTTCTTCACCTTTGTAGTGATTTACCTAATCCTGCTGACAGCACTCAATGCATACCTGCTCTACAAAGGTATGGGAAATATTTCTTGATTGCTGCTTAGACAATCATACACCAATTCCTCTAAATCTAATAGCCTCAATATGTATATATCTGGGGTGTAAAAAGTACAAATAAAAATTGACAAGTAAAAATTTATAATACCAACTTTTGAATAATATTCATAAGTAAAACTGGTTCGTGCAATAAGCATATGTTAACATATGGGTGTAAAATATGGCCAAATAACTATAGTATATACATATATGTTTCAGTTTAAACCTGTGTCCAGTCTATTTTGAGTATATTATTTTGTATTTTGTAAAAATGTTAAGTGGTAAATTAAAATGTTTTAAGTTAAACTCTCTCTACAGTGTAATGATGCTCTACTTAGAATTCAAATCTATTATGACACCCTTTCTGTATCTCTAATGTATATTTATTACACCCTCTCTGTGATTCTAATGTGTAAATATTACACCCTCTCTGTAATTAAGGTATTATTACACCCTCTGTGTAATTCTAATGTATAAATATTACACCCTCTCTGTAATTAATGTGTAATAACACCCTCTCTGTAATTATAACGTGCAATTACACCGTCTCTGTAACTAATGTGTAATGGCACCATCTCTGTAACTCTGGAATGATATGCTCTAGAACACAAATCTGTAATGTCACTCTTTCTAGAACACTAATGTGTAATGGCACTTTCTAGGACACTAATGTGTAATGGCACTCTCTCCAGAACTTATATATGTAATGACGCTCTCTAGAACACTAATGTGTAATGACGCTCTCTAGAACACTAATGTGTAATGGCACTCTTTCAACGCATATATTTAATGACGCTCTCTAGAACGTTAATGTGTAATGGCACTCTCTCCAGAACTTATATATGTATTGACGCTCTCTAGAACACTAATGTGTAACGGCACTCTTTCAACGTATATATTTAATGACGCTCTCTAGAACGCTAATGTGTAATGGCACTCTCTCTAAAACTTATATATGTAATGCCGCTCTCTAGAACGATAATGTATAATGGCACTCTCTCTCGAACTCATATACTGTATGTAATGATGCTCTCTACAACACTAATATGTAATGGCACTCTCTGTAGAATTCATATACTGTATGTAATGACGCTCTCTATAACATTAATGTGTAATGGCACACTCTGTAGAACTTATATTACACCCTCTCTGTAATTAATGTGTAATAACACCCTCTCTGTAATTATAACGTGCAATTACACCGTCTCTGTAACGAATGTGTAATGGCACCATCTCTGTAACTCTGGAATGATAGAATAATACGCTCTAGAACACAAATCTGTAATGACGCTCTCTAGAACACAAATTTGTAATGGCACTCTCTCCAGAACTTATATATGCAATGACACTCTCTAGAACCCAAATTTGTAATGGCACTCTTTCTAGAATGTATATATGTAATGATGCTCTCTAGAACGTTAATGTGTAATGGCACTCTCTCTAAAACTTATATATGTAATGACGCTCTCTAGAACGTTAATGTGTAATGGCACTCTCTCTAAAACTTATATATGTAATGACGCTCTCTAGAACGCTAATGTGTAATGGCACTCTCTCTAGAACTCATATACTGTATGTAATGACGCTCTCTACAACACTAATGTGTAATGGCACTCTCTGTAGAACTTATAAACTGTATGTAATGACGCTCTCTAGAGGTAATGTGTAATGGCACTCTCTGTAGAACTTATATACTGTATGTAATGACGCTCTCCAGAGCTAATGTGTAATGGCACTCTCTGTAGAACTTATAAACTGTATGTAATGACGCTCTCCAGAGCTAATGTGTAATGGCACTCTCTGTAGTACTTATATACTGTATGTAATGACGCTCTCCAGAGCTAATGTGTAATGGCACTCTCTGTAGAACTTATATACTGTATGTAATGACGCTCTCCAGAGCTAATGTGTAATGGCACTCTCTGTAGAACTTATATACTGTATGTAATGACGCTCTCCAGAGCTAATGTGGAGGTACCGTTTCCGCAGTGTTCACGCTGCAGACTGAGCTCCACCGCATCACTGAGGGGTCGGCCGGAGCGGAGTGGGCGCAATCCTCTGCCAGTCAGGTCCCTCTGGGTGCAGAGCCGCCCTCAGGCGTGGGCAAGAACCACTTCCCGTTGCTAAGGAACAGCAGCCTGGAGACGGCCTCACTGCGAGAAAGCCTGGGGACCCTGCAGACCAGAGTGGACGTCCTGTATGGGGGGGCTGGGGGGTTGAGCCAGCTGAGGGCGGAGCTGGGCGTGGTCAATGCCAGTACCATCCTCCTGCAAAACAGACTGCTCAACCTGAACCCAAAACCAGGTGAGGAAGACGTCAGGCAGAATTTCCAGTTTTTAAGCCACTGCTGGCATCGCAGAATCATATTTTCTCGAGTCCCTAACATAATTGTTGCACTGAATATTGCAAACCACTTCATTTGATATAGTAATGCAAATACATTTTTATTATTAAAGACAAAATCCAGGTTAACAGTGTATATTTAGATCATTACATTTAATATCTAATATTTTTGTTAATTTGAAAGTGTCACTCTAATAACATGATAACACTGTGTGTGAGTGCTACAGGTCCTCCTGGGACACCAGGACCACAGGGCACAAAAGGAGACTCTGGCTCTGAAGGTGAGTTTCAGGTGTATCAGCCGTTGCCATGGCAAATCCAGGTGTACGAATAAACTTCTGACAGACGTGTGGCAGTTTCACACAACAAAATATCAGCAGCTATATGATTCTGTGCTTGTCCGGATGCCGGTACATTTTTGATCAGGCTCTGACTGGAGAAAGGTTACGTATATAATTACAATAGCATTGATTCAATTCATTCTCCTTTGCTGCACTTAAAACACCCCATTAAAAATAATAATATTTAATACTGTTGGTACCATCACAATAATTTGATCTTGCATTTCACTGTATATCGTGAATATATTACTTGACTTAAATTTGTTTACACACATTTAAATTCCCTCAGCTTTCTATACTGTAGATCCTACTTCAACAACTAAAAAAAGTGGTTCAGCACCACATACGCTCAAAACCACAATCGTGGCTTGGTAAATAAAATAATACAGTTGTTTGATGTGTCTTAAAATTCAGTGGATTTAATGTATGAAGTTGCCATCTGACATCCAGTATATTAATTGTCCATGTTTTTGTTTAATCAAGGTGTCCCAGGTACAAAGGGCGAGCAAGGCACCCAAGGAAATCTAGGACCACAGGGGTTGGCAGGTGTACAGGGAGAGAAGGGAGATCCAGGTGAGCATGTGCAATTCCTGCTCTCCCCCAAATATTCAATCAAAATTTTATGTCTTTGATTGTCTGAAATATTAAAAATATAGTTAAGCATATGTTTTCAATAATAATAATAATGGCTTGCATTTATATGGTGCTTTTCTCACACTAAAATCACTGTATAGTGATGAGGGGGAAACGTTCCTCGACCACCACCAATGTGTAGCGCCCACCTGGGGATGCACGGCAGCCATTTTGCGCTCACCGCACAATTTATTGTATCGATTTAAAGTATACAACCTCTTACCATATGACAATATATTTGTACATATGCAGTAAATTGTGGGAATATTTAAAATGTATTATGTTTATTCACTGTATTTGTTACTGTATATATATATATATATATATATATATATATACAGTGGATATAACAAATATATTTTTAAGAAAATATTTTTAATGCAGTATTTTGCCATACGAGTCAATGTCTGCATAAACATGATATTTAACAATATTTGGGAAGTAGCTATTCTGTGCTTTCCTGTCGATATGTTTTGAAATTTTTGGAGCTTGTCCTTCTTCAAACAAGTTGTTGTCACAAACACTCTTGCTACCCATATCAATAAATTTCTCCAAAAGAAGCCATTTTGAGTGAATAAACACTTGGTGTTTATAAACTATTGGAGCAGATAAAGAGATAGGCCACATAGTCAATAAAACACTCATGCTGAAGAGTGAAGACCCAGTGGGTATGCTCACATCAGGGGACTGAATTTAGAGAATAAGCTGGCCTTCCTTTATCATTCATCATCTGTGAAATTATCTGTCAATCAATTCACAAATAATTTTTGCAATGTATCACTTATTTAATAAAATGTTATAGTACATATTTTATAAAGACTGGGCTTCAAGTATTCATTTTATGGCTCTTCCTACAAGACACGGTTTCTTTAAAACTTTTGGCTCAATAGGGCCAGCATATATCTGCCCAATGCCTACACTGTTAAAAAAAATCTTTTAAATCCTGTATTAGTGAAAAGACTGGCAGCAATGTTGCCACTGAAAACCCATTTAATGAAGAGAAAAATACTGTATAAATTCTGTAATTTAACTGTATAAATTCTGTAATTTAACTGTATAAATCCTGTTATTTTATGAGATGGCCATTAAATAATGAGCTATTGCCATTATTCTACATGACTTTGGCAGTGTTTCGAGGGGGAAAAAACAGTGAAATCCTGTATATGCTTACATACCCTTTACAGTGTATAGTTACGGTAAATAGCTGAAATGTGGATCTAAGTTGTATGCACTGCATTCAGGTTAAGACTATCCCATGCTGCCCTGATCATTTAAAGAAAGGGGGTTCTGTGGGCTGATCGGTGGCCGTTTCTCTGCAGGTGAGCCTGGTGATATCGGGCCGCATGGCGCCGATGGGGAGAGAGGAAATCCTGGGCCTGCTGGCTCATCTGGACCGAGGGGACCTGCAGGGCAGCCCGGCCCGACAGGTACGACACGACCACACAGGGAGGGGGCCACAGCTGTGACATCAGACCTGGATGTATACAGGAAACAATGCGGTGTGGTTCATAAAACCATCTAAGTACAAAACACTAGAAATAATAAAACTACATAAATTAAGAGTTCCAAAACTCAGTCCAGTTTTGAGACACCTGTTTTCAAGGTGGATATTATGTTTCTAATAAATGGTTATATATTTGCAGTTTTACTTTACACTATTATTCTTATATATTAATATATTTTCATGCGAAGAAACTCAACCAATTTAAAATAAAGTAAAATGTTGATTTTGTCAAAATTGGTCAAAGTGGATTGAATGCGTTTTGTAAAAGCACACTCCACTCACTCTAAATAATAAATAGATTAACTACTCGTGAGCTGTGTCTGCTGCCTCGGAATACTATCTCCTGCAGTATTGCTGAGTTGCAATTAAAACACATTGTCAGTTCGTTCATAATGGCGTTGGTGTTGCACAGTGAGTGAATTCTGCATTCTCTGCATGTTCCAGGTTCAAAGGGTGACCCAGGAGAGCGGGGTACACCTGGAGATCCAGGTGAGTGTTCCCCGTCACCTTTCCCGCCCTTACTATTATTTTAAAGAGCAGCTTCACAAAATTCCAGCTCTGGATTTGGAGCGATCAGATATCGGGTGCTGGAGAGATTGGGTTAAAGTCAGTGGCGCACAGCAAAGACCCATCCATTTCAGGATTTTGTGCCAACTTCTGCTTGAGCACCCCTAAAAAGGGTCTAAAATCGCCCATGTGCACCACTACCACTTGTTTAAAATGAAAGGTCAACGCAGTGTGTGTGTTTGTGTGTGCGTGTGCGTGTGCTTGTTTGTTTGCTTGTTTGTGTGTGTGTGTATACAGGCATTCCAGGTGTGAAGGGGCAGACTGGCAGTGCAGGTCTCCCCGGACTGAGGGGACAAGCAGGAGAGAAGGGGGACGCAGGAGACCATGGTATAGCAGGTACTGTGCGTGCGTGCGTGCGTGCGTTTTAAATAGCGTATGCAAAAACGATTGAAGATGAAAACAAATGCAGAAGGTGAACGAGTAGCTACATACGCCACGGAACGGGTCTCTCTAGGTCTAGCGTGTGTGCGTGACAAATTTTTCTGTCCAGACTTCACTTGAACTATTTTCAGGTAAAATAGGTCAGTGGGTCTGTTCGTGCCTAATGCCGCATACTGATAACGTTTACCATGCTTTCCATTCATACATTCCACTGTAGTCTGTAATTAATAATTTTCTTCACATATTCTGACACTCTCTCCAAGGTTTTGTGGGGTTTTTTCAGTGTGATACGGAGGGATTCAATTACCGAGAAGCACCTCAGCAATGCCTCCTCAATGTCTTCACAATAGGAACAGCCTGTAGTACAAAATGAACAGGCATCTTATCACACCATATCATGTGAGTGTGAACTAAGCCTGACCATCTCTCCGCTCTCTCAGGGTTTCCAGGACAGTCTGGCTCCACTGGACCACAGGGTTCCAAGGGAGATAACGGTATGCTAAATGTGTGTGTGCGCGTGTGTGTGCGTGCTTGCATGCGTGCGAGAAAGTGAGTGAGTGAGTGTGCGTGGGTGTGTGTGCGTGCACGCGTGCGAGAGTGAGTGAGTGTGTGAGTGTGTGTGTGTGGGTGTGTGTGCGTGCACATGTGCGAGAAAGTGAGTGTGTGTGTGCGTATGTGTGTGCGAGAGAGTGAGTGTGTGCGCGTGTGTGCATATGTGTTGCAGTTGCGTGCGTGTATGTGCGAGGTTGTGTTTGTGTGTGTGCAGGTGAGTGTATGTGTGTGCGAGGGTGTGTATGTGCGCACCTGTCTGTGTTTTCTGTGTTCTTGTACCTCACCGTTGGCCTGACAGAGTTGTGATACACTCAGGAACTCCTGGAACAGCCGGGCAGGCAGGAGCTCCAGGAGTCCCAGGGATGAAAGGAGAACAGGGTCTGAAGGGAGACACGGGCCTTACAGGACAGCAAGGTGAGTGATAGTGTACCTCTTAGATCAGGTATAGGACAGCAAGGTGAGTGATAGTGTACCTCTTAGATCAGGTATAGGACAGCAAGGTGAGTGATACTGTATCTGTTAGATCAGGTATAGGACAGCAAATTAAGTGATACTGTACCTGTTAGATCAGGTATAGGACAGCAAGGTGAGTGATAGTGTACCTGTTAGATCAGGTATAGGACAGCAAGGTGAGTGATAGTGTACCTGTTAGATCAGGTATAGGACAGCAAGGTGAGTGATAGTGTACCTGTTAGATCAGGTATAGGACAGCAAGGTGAGTGATAGTGTACCTGTTAGATCAGGTATAGGACAGCAAGGTGAGTGATAGTGTACCTGTTAGATCAGGTATAGGACAGCAAGGTGAGTGATAGTGTACCTCTTAGATCAGGTATAGGACAACAAGGTGAGTGATAGTGTATCTGTTAGATCAGGTATAGGACAGCAAGGTGAGTGATAGTGTACCTGTTAGATCAGGTATAGGACAGCAAATTGAGTGATACTGTACCTGTTAACTGAATTAAGTCTGTTCTCCATCTCCGTTCAGGACCACCAGGACTCCAGGGCCCCCCGGGTCCAAGCGGAGACAGAGGACTAACAGGTATAGTGACATCCCTGTGGCAGGGCAGTATGATGGTTAAGAGGACTAACAGGTATAGTGACATCCCTGTGGCAGGGCAGTATGATGGTTAAGAGGACTAACAAGTATAGTGACATCCCTGTGGCAGGGCAGTATGATGGTTAAGAGGACTAACAGGTACAGTGACATCCCTGTGGCAGGGCAGTATGATGGTTAAGAGGACTAACAGGTATAGTGACATCCCTGTGGCAGGGCAGTATGATGGTTAAGAGGACTAACAGGTACAGTGACATCCCTGTGGCAGGGCAGTATGATGGTTAAGAGGACTAACAGGTACAGTGACATCCCTGTGGCAGGGCAGTATGATGGTTAAGAGGACTAACAGGTATAGTGACATCCCTGTGGCAGGGCAGTATGATGGTTAAGAGGACTAACAGGTATAGTGGCATCCCTGTGGCAGGGCAGTATGATGGTTAAGAGGACTAACAGGTATAGTGGCATCCCTGTGGCAGGGCAGTATGATGGTTAAGAGGACTAACAGGTATAGTGGCATCCCTGTGGCAGGGCAGTATGATGGTTAAGAGGACTAACAGGTATAGGGACATCACTGTGGCAGGGCAGTATGATGGTTAAGAGGACTAACAGGTATAGTGGCATCCCTGTGGCAGGGCAGTATGATGGTTAAGAGGACTAACAGGTATAGTGACATCCCTGTGGCAGGGCAGTATGATGGTTAAGAGGACTAACAGGTATAGTGGCATCCCTGTGGCAGGGCAGTATGATGGTTAAGAGGACTAACAGGTATAGTGGCATCCCTGTGGCAGGGCAGTATGATGGTTAAGAGGACTAACAGGTATAGTGGCATCCCTGTGGCAGGGCAGTATGATGGTTAAGAGGGCTAACAGGTATAGTGACATCCCTGTGGCAGGGCAGTATGATGGTTAAGAGGGCTAACAGGTATAGTGGCATCCCTGTGGCAGGGCAGTATGATGGTTAAGGAACTGCGCTTGTAACTCAAAGGTTGCGAGTTTGATTCCCAGTTGTGTGGGGCTCTTCCATTGTCCTCTTGAACAAGATACGTGGCCTGGGGGGGTATTCCATAAAGCAGGATTACTGAGTTAGCTGGATAACTGCACTGAGTAAAACCCGGAACCCTCCCGAATCTGGAACATGGACTGAAGTAAAAACAGCTGTTCCAGATTTTATTCAGTGCAGTTATCCAGCTAACTCAGAAATCCTGCTTTGTGAAATACCTCCCTGAATTTATTCAGTAAAATATCCAGCTGTATGGATGTAATTTAATGGATTGTATATAAAAATAGAACCTGTACAAGTCTATCTGGATGAAATTTAAAATGTAATCTAATGTTTGTATGAATAATAATAATGTATAATAATGATCAGACAAAGAAAAGAACGGAAAACTAAAGATCCTTTATGTTCCATCTGTCATATTAAGTGTGTTTACAGTCAGTTATGAAAAAACAAGCTTCTCATTTCAGATTTCCTGGTACAAAACCTAATTTGTCCTTGGTACTTTGAACTTTTTTTTTTTTTTAATAGTCACACCTTAAATCCCAACATACATACAACAAATATTACGACATGGAATAAATACATCGTTTTACAGACATAATCTCCTGAGAATGAATATCCATGCTTACAATATTACCAAAGAGGTACATGGTTGGTCACATTTTCCGATTGCATCTGGTTCTCATATTACGATACAATACAGTACGATAATACTTAGCTATCTGATAACACAAAGGCCCTTCCTTGTCAGAGTAGCCTAAGGGTTAATGCTATTTACAGTGCATTACCTGTGATTTGTCTCATCCTAGGGTTGAAAGGGGACACAGGAAGTCCAGGTGACAAAGGAAGTGACGGATTCCCAGGTAAGGGATCAACGTAACCGTAGGATACGTAGGATACTTTCTATATGGCTCGGATAAATGGTTAAATTTCAACCATTACACATTTTAACAGTGTAAACAAGCAATACGCCCTGTAACACTATAATAAAGTAATAAATCCAGTACTGTATTAGAGAAATATTGTAACACACGTTGAAATATACTAGAAAAACAATAAATAAACTAAGGTGATGCATGCAGTTTTCTGCATCAATTGTAGAATATGTTTTGCAATGTAAATGGTTTTAACACGTATTCTAGAAACCGGAAGAGACAGGAAATTGCATATGATAAAGACTGTCAACAGCCCTGACTCAGAGTCCCTCTGTTTTGAAATGTCACAATGACCAGGGCGGTTTCTGATCACTCACTTCTTTACTCCTTTGTTTGCTGACCTTTTAACTGCTGCTAAAAATGAGTGTTCCTGCCACAGTCACCCTCACACTTCTGCCTCGTGAAGACCTTCTATATTCTCCTATAGTCCACTAAAAACAGAAGCTAGTTCCTCAATAAATAAGAAAGATATCTAGAGTGCGATGACCGTTGAAGCACTAGGGGGGAAACAAACGAGGGGAATCAACCCCTGTGTGGTCAGTTTGGTTCACCAGCATGCTTCCTATCTCAAAAGCTTATTGGCCCAGGAAGAGAGAGGGACATCAGTTGCCCAGACAGACGTCCATGTTTCACCACACAACGGTCACCCCCATTTTTGTCCACGGTCCGCTCACAGAAGCTAAACATAAAGTGCATTCTCCTCTGACTAAATGTCTGCGTGAGCTTCACTACTGGACTGCGGAGTGAAAATAAGTGGTGGTTTCAGATCACATTTTCCCTAGGAGATTGTCTTAATCAGTGCACTTGCATACTGTTGCCTACTATGCCAGTTGAGTATACTTTAAAAAACCTGTTAAGTACAAAACAATTATGAGAATTGAGTGTTCTTAATATCCCCGGATGATATACTTATTTCCAAGTTTTCACAGACAATAGTATGGAGAATATATTCTGAATACTGCACTGTGTACTTTGTACTAGCATACCATGTACCGTTTAATGCATACTGTTTAGTACACAAGTACATGTAGTACATGAAAAATATCCTCCATATTATTATCAGTGAAAACCTGAAAACATGCATGTCATCTGTGGATTTTATGTACACTACATTTAGAGAACATTTTGCCTACTTAACTTTCTCATCCAGTGTACTCAACTGGAATACTCAATAGTATGGAAGGGTGTTAATTTGGACACAGCCTGAGAGGATTTCAGAGATGATCACAAATGTATACAAACTGGTAAAAAGAGGAAATCGGGGTAACAACAGTAAAATAAAAAAATGTAATAAAAAGAGAAGTGAAAGTTCCTGACATAGAACATTATAAGAGAAGGTGCAGATGGTCCAGGAGCTGAGGCTTCCGCTCTTCCACTGTACATGACCAATAATCAATGTCCCAGCATGCAATGAGTATGTCGCTTTAAAAAATAGCGGAAAAATATCAGCGCAAGCATTTTCCGAATCATGTGCAATACCGGTTTCTATTTTTACACAGTTGCTTTTTCCTGTGAAAGATCCTTACGACAGCTAAGTTTCAGTTCTTCTAAAGCCCCGGTTGGTTAAGGGATCTTCACTGACAGCCTCGGACGGAACGAAATACATTTTAACACATTAATTTTCTTTTTCTTTTTCAGGAGCTGTGGGAATACCGGGATTAAAGGGCAACCAGGGTAAAGTCCTGACGGCAGACATTTCTTCTTTCCTGTCATACAACTACATTGCACATTATATATATATATATACACTGTATATAGATATATATACACATTATTTTATTATCATATATACTTTTAAATTTGCAGCCCAACCCGGATTCACACTCCAATCTGGAATGTCCAATTGCTTTGCACATTATTTTAAGCAGAATCCCAACCTTATACACTGTATATAATAGTGTAGCTCAATATGTCTGTATACGGCCTTATACACTGTATATAATAGTGTAGCTCAATATGTCTGTATACGGCCTTATACACTGTATATAATAGTGTAGCTCAATATGTCTGTATATGGCCTTATACACTGTATATAATAGTGTAGCTCAATATGTCTGTATATGGCCTTATACACTGTATATAATAGTGTAGCTCAATATGTCTGTATACGGCCTTATACACTGTATATAATAGTGTAGCTCAATATGTCTGTATATGGCCTTATACACTGTATATAATAGTGTAGCTCAATATGTCTGTATACGGCCTTATACACTGTATATAATAGTGTAGCTCAATATGTCTGTATACGGCCTTATACACTGTATATAATAGTGTAGCTCAATATGTCTGTATACGGCCTTATACACTGTATATAATAGTGTAGCTCAATATGTCTGTATACGGCCTTATACACTGTATATAATAGTGTAGCTCAATATGTCTGTATACGGCCTTATACACTGTATATAATAGTGTAGCTCAATATGTCTGTATACGGCCTTATACACTGTATATAATAGTGTAGCTCAATATGTCTGTATACGGCCTTATACACTGTATATAATAGTGTAGCTCAATATGTCTGTATACGGCCTTATACACTGTATATAATAGTGTAGCTCAATATGTCTGTATATGGCCTTATACACTGTATATAATAGTGTAGCTCAATATGTCTGTATATGGCCTTATACACTGTATATAATAGTGTAGCTCAATATGTCTGTATACGGCCTTATACACTGTATATAATAGTGTAGCTCAATATGTCTGTATATGGCCTTATACACTGTATATAATAGTGTAGCTCAATATGTCTGTATACGGCCTTATACACTGTATATAATAGTGTAGCTCAATATGTCTGTATATGGCCTTATACACTGTATATAATAGTGTAGCTCAATATGTCTGTATACGGCCTTATACACTGAATATAATAGTGTCGCTCAATATGTCTGTATACGGCCTTATACACTGTATATAATAGTGTAGCTCAATATGTCTGTATATGGCCTTATACACTGTATATAATAGTGTAGCTCAATATGTCTGTATACGGCCTTATACACTGTATATAATAGTGTAGCTCAATATGTCTGTATACGGCCTTATACACTGTATATAATAGTGTAGCTCAATATGTCTGTATATGGCCTTATACACTGTATATAATAGTGTAGCTCAATATGTCTGTATACGGCCTTATACACTGTATATAATAGTGTAGCTCAATATGTCTGTATACGGTATATATCAACACAAGAGTATTGAGATGGTTTGAAAGCCACAGAGACTGACAGTTTAAACACTCAGCAGAGGCGTGCAGGCCTCGTCTTATTGCAGTCTGTTTCCACAGGGGCCGGGGGCCCGCAGGGTGCACAGGGCATGGCTGGGCCCCAGGGGCCACAAGGAGAGAAGGGTGAGAAAGGAGGGGTCAGTCCGGCAGGTGAGTCACCTGAAGCCCACAGAGGCGAATCTAGACCCATGTCTGCTGTCATCTTGTTAAAATCAGTCACATTGTCTTAACGTGAAGAGGTTCATCCGATGCTCAACACTTCATAGCTAATAAGCTCAATCAGGTCCTCAGGGTTATAGCCCACTTGTGCCTATAGGACAACCATCACTACTGTGACCACGTGTCATTAGTCTTGTTCAATAAATAGAAAAATAAAATAAAGAAATAAATGCCACAAAATGTTTTAAAAATATTTTTTAAAGAGGCTAAACGTGCCACCATTTACTTGGCAGGCTTTATTCACATGTGACTCAGTTGGTAGAGCATTGCGCTAACAATGCAATGCTCTACAATGCTCTAGTGGGTTAAATCCCAGGGGACTACATACAGTATACTGGGGGGGAAAAAAGTATGCATTCATATACGGCATTCATAAAGCGTCTACTAAGAAGTATGTACACTAAGTGGCACAGGACAGTATGGTTAAGTGTTGCCCCCTCTTCTCTCCATATTGAGCAGCAGCAGCGCCAGTGGTGAGGATCGCTGGTGGGGGATTAAGGGGCCGAGTGGAGGTCTTCTCTGAGGGTCAATGGGGGACGGTCTGTGATGACGATTTCGACACCATAGACGGGTCGGTTATCTGTCGAATGCTGGGCTACAACCGCGCTACCAGCGTATTCACTGCCCCTCCAGGTAATACGACTCGCCTCTCCACCTACCCATATATCTTTAATCACTATAAAGCATTATAAAGCATTATAAAGCATTATCAACGCCTGACGACGAAGGAGTAATGCAGAGCCCGGCAGACTTTTCTCCATGAATGTTTTTACTTCACAGTGATTCAATTCAATTCAATTCAAATTCTTTGCCACATGCAAAGTTTAACGGTGCAAACATATTCGCGGGGTGACGGGGTCCCCCGAAACGTACAATTTTTTTCACTCACGTTACGTTTTTGACTGGTTTGTCTGAAGTCTATTGGTCTGGTTTTCTTTACAGCGGTTTTTGCATGGCATGGCATGGCTCCAATGTACAGAATCCTGCTGTAGGTTGCAAAATGTCTTCTTTTTTTTTTGCCGTATGTGTTACAATTCTGACCTCTAAGCCTTAAAGATATTTTATGTCGTCATTTAAATGTTAAAAATGTTTTTGTTTATAGTAAAAATGACTCTTAAGAATGATTCATGTTGACAGTATGATCATTTGCAACTCGTCGGATGATACCTCATACCATAACCTTTTTTTGTGTGAGCCATACACATTGGTAAATCAGGTTTACATTTAAAATGTTGTGTATTCGTTCTTACATACAATCTATCCCACTCTATGAGGCCTATGCATGCCAATGTGCCCTCATGTTCCTTTATAACCAACTGCAAACCATGAAGCAACGTGGGTCCAGTGGCACCACACTTCTGGAATGAGCTCTTAATCGTATGGATTCTGGAGAACTCGTCTCATTGGCCATGCGGTGTTGCAATAACCAACAAAAATTCTTAAGAGTGTCTAGAATTTTAAAAGGTATCTCAAGCCTGATTTGACACACAGTCATGCAAATTAATGCATCTCCTGATGTGAACAGAATGGAAGAGATTATTATTTTTTGGTGAATATCAAAATATTTCCAACTGGAATATCTTGACAATTGCATCGTGTTACTGTGTGCCATCTTCTAGTTTACTTTAAATCTGGCCTTAAACCTGATCTTGGATGCTGAGCTTTTTTGAACCTTTTAAAATGTTTTCACTCCTCTAATATTTTTCTGTAATCTTAAGGTGTTTGTGTGTTTCCAAATTTTTTCTGTCTTAATATTTTTCATTGAGTCTCGTCTCGAGTCTCGAGCCTTTTCATGATTTCCATGGCTTAACTGACATATCCCTCTCTCCTTTGTTGATCGCAGGAGCGGGACGAATCCTGTTGGATAACCTGAAGTGTACTGGCAGAGAGAGCAGTATCTTCCAATGCCGACACGGTGGTCTAGGGGTCCACAACTGCGGACATCCAGAAGACGCAGGCGTCACGTGTGCATTATAGTCAACACAGTGTCGTTACTGCATTTAGCCAATTCACCACTGACTGACTGAGGCTGACTGAGACTGACTGAGACTGACTGAGACTGACTGAGGCTGACTGAGGCTGACTGAGACTGACTGAGACTGACTGAGACTGACTGAGACTGACTGAGGCATTTACAACATTTTGCAAGAAACTTTGAGATATGCTTTACTTACATTTGGAGGGCATGCCAGGGGTAATATCATATAACTGTTGGTATAAGCAGAAAGTTATATATTTAAGAATCGGTGTCACATGGTACACAGTCACCCAATCAGCAGCCAAAATAACAGTGGATGTTCAGCAGAGCAGTTTTTGTTTATAAAACAAATTGCAATGATATTATTGCCTTCATATTATTAACATTATGAATATGCTGTATGCTGGTTACATTTTGAATATGCTGTATGCTGGTTATCATACAAAGTGTCTTGCTAAATTGTTTACCAGAGCGCTGAAAGAGATTTGCTGGATGTTTGCTGCTACGTTTGACATTCTCACACGGTATTATAAACAGTGTTCTTTCTGTACTATTTAGTATAAAAATGTAATCTATAAAACTTTTTTTGTTGAACTGTGCATTTTATCATTGTAAGGATATCTTTTTGTCCTGGCAGAAAATGAAATGGATCATGACCTTCATGAATTTGCCAATTTTAATAAATGTCATAATCATGGATCGTGTCTTGGAGAAAAAATGTGAATTAGATCCTTAAATTCACCCGCTCTCCTTGAAAAGGAAACACTTTTTAACTGCATGCATGTGAAAGATAGACATCATGATATAGATATACAATTCCACTTGGATTGTAATCTTATTAAAACAATTATATTAATATTATACATGTTGAAAGTAGGAAATATCAAGCCATATGTTCCATGTTAATCCTTGTAACTGTTCCAAAATACTTATTTGGAAGGCTATCATTTAAAAGGTTGTTGTAATTGGATACACTATCTGTCTCTAAATGTATAGTATTAAAAGGTAAAGGTCATGATAGATAGTTAGTACACTGCCTCTTTTAGACAGTCAATACAGTTGTATTGCGGGTCTAGTTGACCCAGGGTTCACCGGTTAACTGGCTGTTTTCCTTGTGTAAGCGGAAAGCTGAGATTCATCTGGTTCCTGTTTTTTATGATGAATAAATACAGGATCTCATCTGTTTCTTTTTCATCCAAGTGGCCAAAAAACAACACTTATTTTATTTAGTTGGTCTTTGTTTAGTTATTCCACTGATTAATGTGTAATTGCCAAACCAAACCAAAGTTTATCATTATATACTGCAATTTCTTTTACAACGTTTTGGCATTCCCCCCCACAATGTTGCGAACCTCCCGAGTAATGGAAGGTTGCTTTTGGAAAAGACTTCCTCCAGAGTCTTTCAGAATTGGACAGTATTTGGAGTCAAATAAAGGAGTTAGTTGAAAGCTGCATGAGATAGTATGGATTGATGAGGTGAGATTGACATTGACAAAACAGTATTTATTGATATTTTGTGCACAGGGCAATATAATTTTATTTATTGAATAGTTTAATTTACCAGTATTACCAGGCAAGAAAGACATACGTGTACAAAAGGTTCCTGCGGTGAAAAAAGGGCTTTAGTTCCAGAGTACCGGAAAAGGTTCCTGCCGTGGAAAAGGGCCTTAGTTCCTGAGTTCTGCAAAAAGTTGTAGTTCTGGAAACCGTTCCTGCCCTGTAAAAAAAAAAGGGGCTCAAATCACCAGGAAGAGACAAAAGCAGCAGAGGATCTGCCCTGTGGAAGCGGCAATTGGCGGCTGCTTCCGGGTGGGGGGAGGGGCTCGGAGAGAATCGCTGTGCAAAAACGGCCCTGGGCAAGTTGGAATCACGGGTCAGGAGCTCGAGGAGTCGCGCCCTGTAGAGGACGTGGCGCCCTCCTTCCTACTACCGGCTGACAGGGTTGTATAGCGGTGGTTCTCAAGCGGTTGCTACATGGGGGGAATTGAATTAGAATAGGGGTTCAATTGGCTACTAAATTGGGAGAAAAAGGGGAAAAAATCAGAAACAAAAAAAAATAATAATAAAATAACAAACACAAAAAAAAAAGCAGCAGAGGATCACCAGCAGGGGGCAGAAAACGCACCACTACGTAAAAACGTGAATTCACAAAGAACATTGTAAAAAGGAGGGGGAGAAGGGGGGTGGGGAAAAGAAAAAGAAAAAGAAAAAAAAAAAAGGTTTGTGGAAATGATTAATTCTCCAGTTTGAGACAGTAGGCCTGTCACCTCCTCTCCATGCAGAGTTTTTCCAGTCTGGGCTAACACGGCTGCAGCTGGAATTCCAGATTTAGGGAAAACTAGAAACAAAGCCCAGAGGCTGAGGGAACCAGCGCTGCCGTTTGTTTCGGGAACAAACACGTCTCTAAGAGAGAGACCACAGTGCGGGGCATATCTCTTCTGTGCAGGGGAAAGGTGTACATAGAACTCAGAATCACAGCCTGCTGCTGTACCTCTACACGGGAAGGCAAGAATGGCAACAGTTTCCATGGTGAGGGTTACTAGGGGCCTTGGTGTTCTGACCTGTGATGTCATCACCCTGGATCTATCGGATTCAAATAAACTGTGATGATTGGGTATTTCAAGTACGTCATTAAAGATGCCAAGCAACAAGCATTTGTTAAGTTTGTCTATGAGCAGGACTTTTGTTTAAATCAGAGTGAATCCATTGATTGACAGAAAAGGTCTCCGTTTTTTTTTTTTAAATAGAGTATTTCTCTCCTGTAGAACGAGGTGAATCAGAAGCAGATTGATCATCTCTATCCTGAGTCAAAACAAATCTAACCATATGCTAAATTAATATTTCTGTTTGTGTCAAAATAGTTTTATTCAATGAGAACCCCCGATGAGGGATCTTTGTACCACTCTGGAATGCTTGACTGTTTGCCTGTCAATCAATACTGTTTGTATTGAATGTGAAACTAAGAGGAGCAAATAGAACATAAGGTCATGGGCACTGGAGAAAGGGGTAGAGGGGCATTTATTTAAAGCAGAGAGGACAGCGGTCTGACATTATTTTTGTTGCTGTAGATGAACGAGGAAGATGAAGGTGGCCGTTCTCTGCCTAGTCCTGCTGCAGTCTCTGTGCGGCTCGGGTGAGTGAGCTGCTGTTTGACCTCTGAACTGGGAGGACACGGGGTCTCCGTTTTATTGCCATCGCAAGAATATTTTGAAAACTATGACTGAACAAAATGCTAAATGAATGCAGAAAAGTAAACGACCAGAGTGCTGGCCGTTTCCTTTTCTTATTGAATTCTCCTGAGGCTACAGCACCCGTAAGCTCATTTACTATAAATTAATGCAGAACAAGAGAACACATTCTGCAAGGTGTGCTTCGACTTCAATCTTTTACACTTCACCTAAGCAAAGGGAAATTGCTGTATTTACAATAATTATCAGACCTTTATTATGTATAAATGAAAAGGGCCCACATTTAAAATCTGTTTTGTTTGAGTGCAATAGACAAAACTTAAAAGTTGGACGAATAGAGAAATAAAAAACAGTGAAGCTTGCGATATATGGATAAACATGGACTGATGATGTCAAAATGGAAACGGGTACACACAGGTAGAATTATGCTTACCTGTATGCTTCACCATGGCTCTACAGGGGTACCCCTGTTCCAGGTTGATCTGGCCCCCATTACACAGAAGGCTGTTGGCATATCCCTCGCCAACATCAACGGACAGTCTACCGGAGACAATCTGTACCGCGTAACCCACAGCTCCACAAAAAAGGTGAGTCTGTTATCTCCTCAGAATGTCAAATAAGCATATTTTCAATCACATATTTATATTTTGTACATCTATATAAATGTAATCAATGGCGAAGAGCCATTGGCTGTGTCTGTAACTGTATACATTTATCAATGAAGTAATGTTATAACCTACTCTCAATAGGCATATAATACAGTATTACAACGATGACTTCAGACTCCCTCTTGTGGTCAGTAAAAATATTACAGCTACACTCTCAGTATTTCATTTGAACTGAATCGATGGACTATGACGTCGCTCTTTCACAACAGACCTCAGAATGTCAACCGGCAAAGGGCAAAGAGGAATTATTGAGGCTCCACATATTATCCAGATTGCATCACTACAGATCCTAATGGGAACTGTATAAAAAGGGCTGTAATTCCTACACGGATCACGTGATATAGACTTAATTACACTCAAATTAAGGCTGACAGTCTGCCCTTTAACATCATATCCATCGTTTAATTTCAAGCCCAGTGTGCTGGAGTAGTCAAAACAACAAAAATTGTCACCACCCAAATACTCACAGACTGCACTGTGGAATAACGTGACCACCCGAACGTATGCTTGAATTCTCATCTGATTTCTGTAGGTCATACCCGTGGGGACGAACACGTACGATCTGATGCTCAGCTTCGGGATCAGGGAAACGGTCTGTCCCAGAGCCTCAGGAAGCGACCCGGATCAGTGTAATTTCAGACAGGGTTTCTTTGTGGTAAGAATCCGACGAGACCTCGTGAAGTCTGCCTTTTAGACATTGTCGTATACCAGAAGAGCCCGTTAGTCCAGTAAGACGGACGAATGTACGTTCTTCTCTCAGTGATTTTCACACACAGGAGTTGTTCTGTAGACGTGTTCATCAGGAATTAGTCCGTCCATTTCTATTGCTTGTTCAAAACTACAAAGTGTATATTCCATGATATCATGGTCACCCCATTGACAATCACACGGCAGTATATACTCTCTAGTTTCAATAACCAATCAACTGTCTTTCACTAACTCGTGAGTAACAATATGGACGTTGGTGAGCAGCCGTGCCCAAGATATTTACAATCGTCGTCAAAGGCCGTGTAATTACACAGACTTGATATAAATATATAAATTCTCTGATACCAGAGCCTACAGGGAGAGAGAACTGTTTGCAGTGTCACTGGGTTCAGTGCTGAATAATGCAGGTGGAAGGCTGCACTGTTGATGTTGACATCCGATTGTCAAATTGATAAAATTCTTGGCAACGATGGACAAAAAAAAAAAAAAAAACTATTTAACAGCAAGTCAGTTGAGTCATCTTCAATTCCAATTTCGATTATTTGGTATTGTTTGAATATAATGACATGCATAATATAACTGATTTGATGCATCTCAAATGGTGCATACAATTATGAACCTTGGTTTAGTGACACATTGTACTGTACACATTTACTTAGTGGTAAACAGTGGTTAATACCAGGGCCCCTCAGTGGTAAACAGTGGTTAATACCAGTGCCCCTCAGTGGTAAACAGTGGTTAATACCAGTGCCCCTCAGTGGTTAATACCAGTGCCCCTCAGTGGTTAATACCAGTGCCCCTCAGTGGTTAATACCAGTGCCCCTCAGTGGTTAATACCAGTGCCCCTCAGTGGTAAACAGTGGTTAAAACCAGTGCCCCTCAGTGGTAAACAGTGGTTAATTCCAGTGCCCCTCAGTGGTAAACAGTGGTTAATACCAGTGCCCCTCAGTAGTAAACAGTGGTTAATACCAGTGCCCCTCAGTAGTAAACAGTGGTTAATACCAGTGCTCCTCAGTGGTAAACAGTGGTTAATACCAGTGCCCCTCAGTGGTAAACAGTGGTTAATACCAGTGCCCCTCAGTGGTAAACAGTGGTTAATACCAGTGCCCCTCAGTGGTAAACAGTGGTTAATACCAGTGCCCCTCAGTGGTAAACAGTGGTTAATACCAGTGCCCCTCAGTAGTAAACAGTGGTTAATACCAGTGCCCCTCAGTGGTAAACAGTGGTTAATATCAGTGCCCCTCAGTGGTAAACAGTGGTTAATACCAGTGCCCCTCAGTGGTAAACAGTGGTTAATACCAGTGTCCCTCAGTGGTAAACAGTGGTTAATACCAGTGCCCCTCAGTAGTAAACAGTGGTTAATACCAGTGCTCCTCAGTGGTAAACAGTGGTTAATACCAGTGCCCCTCAGTGGTAAACAGTGGTTAATGCCAGTGCCCCTCAGTGGTAAACAGTGGTTAATACCAGTGCCCCTCAGTGGTAAACAGTGGTTAATACCAGTGCCCCTCAGTAGTAAACAGTGGTTAATACCAGTGCCCCTCAGTGGTAAACAGTGGTTAATACCAGTGCCCCTCAGTGGTAAACAGTGGTTAATACCAGTGTCCCTCAGTAGTAAACAGTGGTTAATACCAGTGCCCCTCAGTAGTAAACAGTGGTTAATACCAGTGTCCCTCAGTGGTAAACAGTGGTTAATACCAGTACCCCTCAGTAGTAAACAGTGGTTAATACCAGTGCCCCTCAGTGGTAAACAGTGGTTAATACCAGTGCCCCTCAGTGGTAAACAGTGGCTAATACCAGTGTCCCTCAGTAGTAAACAGTGGTTAATACCAGTGCCCCTCAGTGGTAAACAGTGGTTAATACCAGTGCCCCTCAGTAGTAAACAGTGGTTAATACCAGTGTCCCTCAGTGGTAAACAGTGGTTAATACCAGTACCCCTCAGTAGTAAACAGTGGTTAATACCAGTGCCCCTCAGTGGTAAACAGTGGTTAATACCAGTGTCCCTCAGTAGTAAACAGTGGTTAATACCAGTGCCCCTCAGTGGTAAACCAGTGTCCCTCAGTATTAAACAGTGGCTAATACCAGTGCCCCTCAGTAGTAAACAGTGGTTAATACCAGTGCCCCTCAGTATTAAACAGTGGCTAATACCAGTGCCCCTCAGTATTAAACAGTGGCTAATACCAGTGCCCCTCAGTATTAAACAGTGGCTAATACCAGTGCCCCTCAGTAGTAAACAGTGGTTAATTCCAGTGTCCCTCAGTGGTAAACAGTGGTTAATACCAGTGCCCCTCAGTGGTAAACAGTGGTTAATACCAGTGCCCCTCAGTAGTAAACAGTGGTTAATACCAGTGCCTCTCAGTGGTAAACAGTGGTTAATACCAGTGCCCCTCAGTGGTAAACAGTGGTAGTGTCCCTCAGTGGTAAACAGTGGTTAATACCAGTGTCCCTCAGTGGTAAACAGTGGTAAACAGTGGTTAATACCAGTGCCCCTCAGTGGTAAACAGTGGTTAATACCAGTGCCCCTCAGTAGTAAACAGTGGTTAATACCAGTGCCCCTCAGTGGTAAACAGTGGTTAATACCAGTGCCCCTCAGTGGTAAACAGTGGTTAATACCAGTGCCTCTCAGTGGTAAACAGTGGTTAATACCAGTGCCTCTCAGTGGTAAACAGTGGTTAATACCAGTGTCCCTCAGTGGTAAACAGTGGTTAATACCAGTGCCCGTCAGTGGTAAACAGTGGTTAATACCAGTGCCCCTCAGTGGTAAACAGTGGTTAATACCAGTGCCCCTCAGTGGTAAACAGTGGTTAATACCAGAGCCCCTCAGTAGTAAACAGTGGTTAATACGAGTGCCCCTCAGTGGTAAACAGTGGCTAATACCAGTGCCCCTCAGTGGTAAACAGTGGTTAATACCAGTGTCCCTCAGTAGTAAACAGTGGTTAATACGAGTGTCCCTCAGTGGTAAACAGTGGTTAATACCAGTGCCCCTCAGTGGTAAACAGTGGTTAATACCAGTGTCCCTCAGTAGTAAACAGTGGTTAATACCAGTGCCCCTCAGTGGTAAACAGTGGCTAATACCAGTGTCCCTCAGTGGTAAACAGTGGTTAATACCAGTGCCCCTCAGTGGTAAACAGTGGTTAATACCAGTGCCCCTCAGTGGTAAACAGTGGTTAATACCAGTGCCCCTCAGTGGTAAACAGTGGTTAATACCAGTGCCCCTCAGTGGTAAACAGTGGTTAATACCAGTGCCCCTCAGTGGTAAACAGTGGTTAATACCAGTGTCCCTCAGTGGTAAACAGTGGTTAATACCAGTGTCCCTCAGTGGTAAACAGTGGTTAATACCAGTGTCCCTCAGTAGTAAACAGTGGTTAATACCAGTGCCCCTCAGTAGTAAACAGTGGTTAATACCAGTGTCCCTCAGTGGTAAACAGTGGTTAATACCAGTGCCTCTCAGTGGTAAACAGTGGTTAATACCAGTGCCCCTCAGTGGGGTAAACAGTGGTTAATACCAGTGTCCCTCAGTGGTAAACAGTGGTTAATACCAGTGTCCCTCAGTATTAAACAGTGGTTAATACCAGTGTCCCTCAGTGGTAAACAGTGGTTAATACCAGTGTCCCTCAGTATTAAACAGTGGTTAATACCAGTGTCCCTCAGTGGTAAACAGTGGTTAATACCAGTGCCCCTCAGTAGTAAACAGTGGTTAATACCAGTGTCCCTCAGTATTAAACAGTGGTTAATACCAGTGTCCCTCAGTGGTAAACAGTGGTTAATACCAGTGCCCCTCAGTAGTAAACAGTGGTTAATACCAGTGTCCCTCAGTATTAAACAGTGGTTAATACCAGTGTCTCTCAGTGGTAAACAGTGGTTAATACCAGTGTCCCTCAGTGGTAAACAGTGGTTAATACCAGTGCCCCTCAGTGGTAAACAGTGGTTAATACCAGTGTCCCTCAGTGGTAAACAGTGGTTAATACCAGTGCCCCTCAGTGGTAAACAGTGGTTAATACCAGTGCCCCTCAGTGGTAAACAGTGGTTAATACCAGTGCCCCTCAGTGGTAAACAGTGGTTAATACCAGTGCCCCTCAGTGGTAAACAGTGGTTAATACCAGTGCCCCTCAGTGGTAAACAGTGGCTAATACCAGTGTCCCTCAGTAGTAAACAGTGGTTAATACCAGTGCCCCTCAGTAGTAAACAGTGGTTAATACCAGTGCCCCTCAGTGGTAAACAGTGGTTAATACCAGTGCCCCTCAGTAGTAAACAGTGGTTAATACCAGTGTCCCTCAGTAGTAAACAGTGGTTAATACCAGTGCCCCTCAGTAGTAAACAGTGGTTAATACCAGTGCCCCTCAGTAGTAAACAGTGGTTAATACCAGTGCCCCTCAGTAGTAAACAGTGGTTAATACCAGTGCCCCTCAGTGGTAAACAGTGGTTAATACCAGTGTCCCTCAGTAGTAAATAGTGGTTAATACCAGTGCCCCTCAGTGGTAAACAGTGGTTAATACCAGTGCCCCTCAGTAGTAAACAGTGGTTAATACCAGTGTCCCTCAGTGGTAAACAGTGGTTAATACCAGTGCCCCTCAGTGGTAAACAGTGGTTAATACCAGTGCCCCTCAGTGGTAAAAAGTGGTTAATACCAGTGTCCCTCAGTGGTAAACAGTGGTTAATACCAGTGCCCCTCAGTGGTAAACAGTGGTTAATACCAGTGCCCCTCAGTGGTAAACAGTGGTTAATACCAGTGCCCCTCAGTGGTAAACAGTGGTTAATACCAGTGCCCCTCAGTGGTAAACAGTGGTTAATACCAGTGTCCCTCAGTAGTAAACAGTGGTTAATACCAGTGCCCCTCAGTGGTAAACAGTGGTTAATACCAGTGTCCCTCAGTAGTAAACAGTGGTTAATACCAGTGCCTCTCAGTGGTAAACAGTGGTTAATACCAGTGCCCCTCAGTGGTAAACAGTGGTTAATACCAGTGCCCCTCAGTGGTAAACAGTGGTTAATACCAGTGTCCCTCAGTAGTAAACAGTGGTTAATACCAGTGCCCCTCAGTGGTAAACAGTGGTTAATACCAGTGCCCCTCAGTGGTAAACAGTGGTTAATACCAGTGCCCCTCAGTGGTAAACAGTGGTTAATACCAGTGCCCCTCAGTGGTAAACAGTGGTTAATACCAGTGCCCCTCAGTGGTAAACAGTGGTTAATACCAGTGTCCCTCAGTGGTAAACAGTGGTTAATACCAGTGCCTCTCAGTGGTAAACAGTGGTTAATACCAGTGCCTCTCAGTGGTAAACAGTGGTTAATACCAGTGTCCCTCAGTGGTAAACAGTGGTTAATACCAGTGTCCCTCAGTAGTAAACAGTGGTTAATACCAGTGCCTCTCAGTGGTAAACAGTGGTTAATACCAGTGCCCCTCAGTGGTAAACAGTGGTTAATACCAGTGCCCCTCAGTGGTAAACAGTGGTTAATACCAGTGCCCCTCAGCGGTAAACAGTGGTTAATACCAGTGTCCCTAAGTAGTAAACAGTGGTTAATACCAGTGCCTCTCAGTGGTAAACAGTGGTTAATACCAGTGCCTCTCAGTGGTAAACAGTGGTTAATACCAGTGTCCCTAAGTAGTAAACAGTGGTTAATACCAGTGCCTCTCAGTAGTAAACAGTGGTTAATACCAGTGCCCCTCAGTAGTAAACAGTGGTTAATACCAGTGTCCCTAAGTAGTAAACAGTGGTTAATACCAGTGCCTCTCAGTGGTAAACAGTGGTTAATACCAGTGCCTCTCAGTGGTAAACAGTGGTTAATACCAGTGTCCCTAAGTAGTAAACAGTGGTTAATACCAGTGCCTCTCAGTAGTAAACAGTGGTTAATACCAGTGCCCCTCAGTGGTAAACAGTGGTTAATACCAGTGTCCCTAAGTAGTAAACAGTGGTTAATACCAGTGCCTCTCAGTGGTAAACAGTGGTTAATACCAGTGCCCCTCAGTGGTAAACAGTGGTTAATACCAGTGCCCCTCTGTGGTAAACAGTGGTTAATACCAGTGCCCCTCAGTGGTAAACAGTGGTTAATACCAGTGCCCCTCAGTGGTAAACAGTGGTTAATACCAGTGCCCCTCAGTGGTAAACAGTGGTTAATACCAGTGCCCCTCAGTGGTAAACAGTGGTTAATACCAGTGCCCCTCAGTGGTAAACAGTGGTTAATACCAGTGTCCCTCAGTAGTAAACAGTGGTTAATACCAGTGTCCCTCAGTAGTAAACAGTGGTTAATACCAGTGCCCCTCAGTAGTAAACAGTGGTTAATACCAGTGTCCCTCAGTGGTAAACAGTGGTTAATACCAGTGCCCCTCAGTGGTAAACAGTGGTTAATACCAGTGTCCCTCAGTAGTAAACAGTGGTTAATACCAGTGTCCCTCAGTGGTAAACAGTGGTTAATACCAGTGCCCCTCAGTGGTAAACAGTGGCTAATACCAGTGTCCCTCAGTGGTAAACAGTGGTTAATACCAGTGCCCCTCAGTGGTAAACAGTGGTTAATACCAGTGCCCCTCAGTAGTAAACAGTGGTTAATACCAGTGTCCCTCAGTGGTAAACAGTGGTTAATACCAGTGCCTCTCAGTGGTAAACAGTGGTTAATACCAGTGCCCCTCAGTGGTAAACAGTGGTTAATACCAGTGCCCCTCAGTGGTAAACAGTGGTTAATACCAGTGCCCCTCAGCGGTAAACAGTGGTTAATACCAGTGCCCCTCAGTGGTAAACAGTGGTTAATACCAGTGCCCCTCAGTGGGGTAAACAGTGGTTAATACCAGTGTCCCTCAGTGGTAAACAGTGGTTAATACCAGTGCCTCTCAGTGGTAAACAGTGGTTAATACCAGTGTCTCTCAGTGGTAAACAGTGGTTAATACCAGTGCCCCTCAGTGGTAAACAGTGGTTAATACCAGTGTCCCTAAGTAGTAAACAGTGGTTAATACCAGTGCCCCTCAGTAGTAAACAGTGGTTAATACCAGTGCCCCTCAGTGGTAAACAGTGGTTAATACCAGTGTCCCTCAGTAGTAAACAGTGGTTAATACCAGTGCCCCTCAGTGGTAAACAGTGGTTAATACCAGTGCCCCTCAGTAGTAAACAGTGGTTAATACCAGTGCCCCTCAGTGGTAAACAGTGGTTAATACCAGTGTCTCTCAGTGGTAAACAGTGGTTAATACCAGTGCCCCTCAGTGGTAAACAGTGGTTAATACCAGTGTCCCTCAGTAGTAAACAGTGGTTAATACCAGTGCCCCTCAGTGGTAAACAGTGGTTAATACCAGTGCCTCTCAGTGGTAAACAGTGGTTAATACCAGTGCCCCTCAGTGGTAAACAGTGGTTAATACCAGTGCCTCTCAGTGGTAAACAGTGGTTAATACCAGTGCCCCTCAGTGGTAAACAGTGGTTAATACCAGTGCCCCTCAGTGGTAAACAGTGGTTAATACCAGTGCCCCTCAGTGGTAAACAGTGGTTAATACCAGTGCCCCTCAGTGGTAAACAGTGGTTAATACCAGTGCCTCTCAGTGGTAAACAGTGGTTAATACCAGTGCCCCTCAGTGGTAAACAGTGGTTAATACCAGTGCCCCTCAGTGGTAAACAGTGGTTAATACCAGTGCCCCTCAGCGGTAAACAGTGGTTAATACCAGTGCCCCTCAGTGGTAAACAGTGGTTAATACCAGTGCCTCTCAGTGGTAAACAGTGGTTAATACCAGTGCCCCTCAGTGGTAAACAGTGGTTAATACCAGTGCCTCTCAGTGGTAAACAGTGGTTAATACCAGTGCCCCTCAGCGGTAAACAGTGGTTAATACCAGTGCCCCTCAGTGGTAAACAGTGGTTAATACCAGTGCCTCTCAGTGGTAAACAGTGGTTAATACCAGTGCCCCTCAGTGGTAAACAGTGGTTAATACCAGTGCCCCTCAGTGGTAAACAGTGGTTAATACCAGTGCCCCTCAGTGGTAAACAGTGGTTAATACCAGTGCCTGTCAGTGGTAAACAGTGGTTAATACCAGTGCCTCTCAGTGGTAAACAGTGGTTAATACCAGTGCCCCTCAGTGGTAAACAGTGGTTAATACCAGTGTCTCTCAGTGGTAAACAGTGGTTAATACCAGTGCCCCTCAGTGGTAAACAGTGGTTAATACCAGTGCCCCTCAGTGGTAAACAGTGGTTAATACCAGTGCCCCTCAGTGGGGTAAACAGTGGTTAATACCAGTGTCCCTCAGTGGTAAACAGTGGTTAATACCAGTGCCTCTCAGTGGTAAACAGTGGTTAATACCAGTGTCCCTCAGTGGTAAACAGTGGTTAATACCAGTGCCCCTCAGTGGTAAACAGTGGTTAATACCAGTGCCCCTCAGTGGTAAACAGTGGTTAATACCAGTGCCTCTCAGTGGTAAACAGTGGTTAATACCAGTGCCCCTCAGTGGTAAACAGTGGTTAATACCAGTGCCTCTCAGTGGTAAACAGTGGTTAATACCAGTGCCCCTCAGTGGTAAACAGTGGTTAATACCAGTGCCTCTCAGTGGTAAACAGTGGTTAATACCAGTGCCCCTCAGTGGTAAACAGTGGTTAATACCAGTGTCCCTCAGTGGTAAACAGTGGTTAATACCAGTGTCCCTCAGTGGTAAACAGTGGTTAATACCAGTGCCTCTCAGTGGTAAACAGTGGTTAATACCAGTGTCCCTCAGTGGTAAACAGTGGTTAATACCAGTGCCCCTCAGTGGTAAACAGTGGTTAATACCAGTGCCTCTCAGTGGTAAACAGTGGTTAATACCAGTGTCCCTCAGTGGTAAACAGTGGTTAATACCAGTGTCCCTCAGTGGTAAACAGTGGTTAATACCAGTGTCTCTCAGTGGTAAACAGTGGTTAATACCAGTGCCCCTCAGTGGTAAACAGTGGTTAATACCAGTGTCCCTCAGTGGTAAACAGTGGTTAATACCAGTGCCTCTCAGTGGTAAACAGTGGTTAATACCAGTGCCCCTCAGTGGTAAACAGTGGTTAATACCAGTGCCTCTCAGTGGTAAACAGTGGTTAATACCAGTGTCCCTCAGTGGTAAACAGTGGTTAATACCAGTGTCCCTCAGTGGTAAACAGTGGTTAATACCAGTGCCTCTCAGTGGTAAACAGTGGTTAATACCAGTGCCCCTCAGTGGTAAACAGTGGTTAATACCAGTGCCCCTCAGTGGTAAACAGTGGTTAATACCAGTGCCCCTCAGTGGTAAACAGTGGTTAATACCAGTGCCTCTCAGTGGTAAACAGTGGTTAATACCAGTGCCCCTCAGTGGTAAACAGTGGTTAATACCAGTGTCCCTCAGTGGTAAACAGTGGTTAATACCAGTGCCCCTCAGTAGTAAACAGTGGTTAATACCAGTGCCCCTCAGTGGTAAACAGTGGTTAATACCAGTGTCCCTCAGTGGTAAACAGTGGTTAATACCAGTGCCCCTCAGTGGTAAACAGTGGTTAATACCAGTGTCCCTCAGTAGTAAACAGTGGTTAATACCAGTGTCCCTCAGTGGTAAACAGTGGTTAATACCAGTGCCCCTCAGTAGTAAACAGTGGTTAATACCAGTGTCCCTCAGTGGTAAACAGTGGTTAATACCAGTGCCCCTCAGTGGTAAACAGTGATTAATACCAGTGCCTCTCAGTGGTAAACAGTGGTTAATACCAGTGCCCCTCAGTGGTAAACAGTGGTTAATACCAGTGTCCCTCAGTGGTAAACAGTGGTTAATACCAGTGCCCCTCAGTGGTAAACAGTGGTTAATACCAGTGCCCCTCAGTGGTAAACAGTGGTTAATACCAGTGCCCCTCAGTGGTAAACAGTGGTTAATACCAGTGTCCCTCAGTGGTAAACAGTGGTTAATACCAGTGTCCCTCAGTGGTTAACAGTGTACCTGCTCTCAGTGGTAAACGGGTCAGTGTCTCCTCAGAACTCTCTGAGCTCGTCTCTCTCAGATGCCGCCGTGCGGACAGCTCCAGCTCCAGCTCTGAGTCCAACAGCGGGGAGGTAAGAAGAGAGGGAGGGAGAAAAGAGGAGAGAGGGAGGGAAGGAGGAGAGAGAGGGAGAGAAGGAGGGAGAGAGGGAGGGAGAGAGGGAGGGGAGGGGGATGGAAAGAGGGAGAGAAGAGGAGAGGGTGGGAGGGAGAGGGAGGTCAGGGGAGGGGGATGGAAAGAGGGAGGGAGGGGGATGGAAAGAGGGAGGGAGGGAGAGAAGAAGGGAGGGAGGGAGGAAAGGAGAGAGGGCTCCCACTAGCTCCCCCGTCATTGTAACCCTGAATGCAAGGAATTAATTTCTTCATAATTCAACGTATGCATTTTTTTCTTGAACACAAAAAATAAGCTATCGGACACACGCAGACCAGCACGGCCACAAATTAGTGCATTTTTACGAACAGGTCCTCGGAAGGCAGAGGGGGGTGAACGGGCAGAACCACTTCGGGATCGGAGGTTAAGATAAATCATTTTCCTCTTCATTGCATTTTCATTTATAAATTTTGTGATGATCAAATGGGAACAGCCGTTTTTGGAAATACATATTGTAACGTATGCATATTAATACTGGGTATTGTCCTACCACTATGAAACGGCTGCTCTCCACCCTCAGCCGGCCCAGTGAACACCCCAGCCAGCAGGACAACCGTGGATAAGCACCTGGGCAGGAACGGCCTGGATAACTTGTTGAAATAAGAAAGCAGGGTACACGGGTAAAATGTTTGCTGTTGCACAAAACACCAAAGATAATTAGTATGGTTGCATAGGGGCAATACGATAAAGAACAAGAGATCTGGAAACATGGCTTAGCCAGTTATAGCGCATAAGTATAAACTGTACGATAAGACTCGATTGTTCTTCTGGAAACTTCTTGTTTCCTCATATTTCTTGAGTACAATTACAAAAGGCTGGATCAGAGCGAGACTCACAGCACATGCACAAAAAAGAAGTCAATATTGGTCATTCAAAATTAAATTTAACAGATAGTTGTATGTATATGACAGAACTGTATTATCAGAACAGTCTATCGCATTGTGATTGGCTCTGGCATCTGTATCCCTTCCATAGATTGGTCCCCGGCAGAGGTCTACAGCCAGTCAGCTGTGAGCTCTAAACTCCCAGAGCCCTGATTCAGGGGAAGACAGCATACATCCGCGGTGATAAAGGCTTTCTGATCTGCACAGCTGCGCTGGTGCCGTCATTATCCACTGACCCAGAAACACGCGTAACCCCACAGCCCCTGTTCCACTTTACCCAACGATCAATGAGCAACACTGTCACAGCCTGCCTACTCACACTTTACCCAACGATCAATGAGCAACACTGTCACAGCCTGCCTACTCACACTTTACCCCCAAAATCCAATGACACACGTCGCGCAGCCTGCCTACTCACACTTTACCAAACGATCATGAAACACAACTGTCGCAGCCTGCCTACTCACACTTTACCAACGAAACGATCAGCAACACACACACAGCTGCCTCACTACTTTACCCCCCGATCAATGAGCAAACACTGTCCACAGCCTGCCTACACACACTTTACCCTACCCAACAATGCAAAACACAACACACAGTGCTGCCTCTGCCTACTCACACTTACCCAAACGAAAAATGAAACACACTCAGCCTGCCCCTACTCACACTACCCAACGACATCAAATCAATGAACTGTCACCTGCACCAGCTCTCACACATAGAGCAGCAACTCGCACGACACAAACCTCTTTTGCCTCAACTCACACGCAAACATTGCTACTCCTTCACGCCTTGGCTCCTAAAATAATGACCACACACAGCAGTTAAACACCTTGTATCATGTAGTGTCTGCACCAAGAGTGTCCAGATATTACATCAACCAACAATGACTGGTGACTCACAGGATATGGTCGCTCTCTCCACTTTGGTTTTGACCCTTACTCACCCATCACCACACTGTCGCTCACATAAATCCATCCATTATCCAGGTTATTCTTGGCCAGAAATGGAGCCTGGAGCCTATCCCAGCATGCTTGGGGAGAGAGGCCGGAATAAACCCTGCACAGGTCGGCAGTCCATTAGAGGTCACACACACCGTTTACGCACACACCTACACATTCCTACAGGCAATTTAGAGTCTCCAATTAGCCCAACGTGCATGTCTTTGGACTGTGGGAGGAAACTTGCAAGGCTCCACAGAAAGGCCCCTGGTCTGGATTCGAACCCAGGTCCTTCTTGCTGTGAGCTGACCGTGCTAACGTGCCGCCCACCTTATTCTCATGCACGTTACATGTACAGAGTTTACCGCTCTACTCCTTCCCATGTTGGGTAGCAATGTTCATCAGGTGCTATAAAGAGTTCAGTGTTTACCACAGTTTTACCAGTTTTACCTCTACCTTTGGCATCGGTTTGTTTCTAATGAAAGGGCCCAGAAGCTGCCACAATCATTAATAAAAACTGATTTTAAAAAAGTGTCATGACTCTCCTGTGTGCTTAATGTGTAGGTACCTGAAACGTTGTTTTTTTTTTAACCTGCGTACATGCAGGACTGCATCTCACAATACTATATTCCAAACTGCCAATTTATCCTTTAGTCACATGGTGCTCCAGATAAATTAGCGCACAGATTAATGAAGACTTGCACACAAACCATAACCAAGAGCACAAGCGTTCCTGCGGTCCATTATTTAGTTTACAGAATTTTTGCGTGAGAACATTTTCAGCATCGCGGCGTCAATCCCTGGCTGTCTGCAGGAGTCTGTGGTGCCTCTTTCCTTCCCATTGGCTAATCCTCTGACAGACACAGCCCAGCCTCTCTGATTTGTGGAGAATGTAGGCCACTCTGCCTCAGTCCCTCTCCAGCAGCACCGATCAGGATCCATGTGACCACCTCCAGCACAACACATACCAGGTTTCAGGCTAATGAGGAAATGCTCATTAGAAAATGTGCAAACTTCTGAAGCCGGTTCATCCCAAGACAAAGAAATCAAGCCAAACAAAGCATAAAGAAAATGGAAAAATGGTGTCTGTCTTGTGTAAAGTGAAATTTAAAATGTATGACAATCAAGAAAAAAAAACATCAGGGCTTGATGAAGTATGATTTCAGACATTTATATTGTGACCTTCAGTTTAAATGCAAGAGACATTTTATTTTCCAATGTATTTATATATTCCAGAAATGTTCCTGACTTTAAAGCGACCACCTTTGGCCTTTGTGATCAGATACAATATTTCAATAATTTAATGCTTACATAATTCACTTGCAGATAATTGAAAACCTTAAACAGAATAACAATGTACGGGAATAAACAACTATTGTCACTATGGCAACAGGTCAGGAGGCAAGGAAATATGTATACACGTTTATATGATCCACAAGTTACATTTCTCAGCATTTAGCCCACTTCTCACTGTTGTACATTTGTTGTGGTCAGAGAGTAATCCCCTTTGGGTCGACACTGAGACAGCGTCCGGATAGGCAGACCACACACAGGCACACTCACACTGCACCGCTAACAGGCCTTGCTGTGTTCTTTATGCATCCCATAAGCTTTGTACCGATACCGCCACAGCTGAGAGGCCCAGTTCTAGCACCCCTGAAAGTAGAGAGAAGGCATGACAACCGTGAGACCCGAAAAACTCCAGGTCCCATGATCCTCTCTGACTCCCAGGTCATTATGTGGATGCTCGCAGTTTAAGCCTTTTCCTTGGTGCTGAGAACAAAGGACCCGCCTCAACCAAACTCCTCTCGTAAGCGACCAATCGGCTTCACCCTCCGTGACCGCCCAATTACTCAAGAGGGTGGGACCAAAAGATGCCTTAAAAGGCAGGAGCAGCAGTAATACAGAAAGATAGCAAGGTGACCTGCATAAACAAACAGAGCTGGTCAAGCCCACATTACACAACCCAGCAGTTTGCAAAGGGTGGACTGTTAAGGGCATTTCATTCCTTTTTTTTTATAGCTCCAAACCTTTAAAAAAAGTTTTTAAAAAAAAAATAGAAGTCTCAAAACACAAACGGTCATCTTAATCATGTTGTCTCTCACATTCCAGTTGTAAAGCAATCACGTTCTTTTTAAGGTTTTCAAAGGGTTTGGTGCAATTATACAAAGTCTCTTCTTTGCATCAAGTAAACGTCCAACACATCTGTACAGTCCTTCATAAAACAAGGAGGTCGAGACAGCTGTGGAGTTGTCCGAAGGCTGCCACGCCCACCGTACTCGCCGCACTGGGAATCTTTTCGGAAAACTGTCAGAATCTGCAACAGAGAGAGCCGCAGAGCAGCAGGTCGGGAATGCCGCCTCGCTGAGAGTCTCTCCACGCCCCCGTTCCCAAACCACTCCCTCACACACCACACCTCTCACATACCTTTTTCTGCATACAGGCTCACCATCAAGATGGGTCACACACCTTTACTCTCCAGGCTTTTTAAAAACTTAACTCTAAAATAAGAAAATCTTTTTCATGTATTAAATAATTTTATATAAAAAAAACAAAGATAAAACTATTCCCCACCGAAGTCCAATTAAATTTTTCGTTCCGATAATGACACACGCGCCCCCCCTCCCCCCCCCCCCCCAAATAGGTCCTCATGTTACATCATGTCCATAGAGTTCTCCATGCAGTACCAATATATTGCAATAAAAGTCATCCTTATTGTCACGTTTTGTATAATTACCTACAATTAATACCAAGCGGCACAAACACGCGGAAAAGCTGGTGGTGAAACTTCTTTATGGAGTAAAGCAGTGATTATTGTGGAATTAGAGGAACAGGATTCTGGTGTAACTCCTGCATTGGGTTGGTGATGAGAAACGGAAAGTTCTTGAAGAGAAGAAGGGAATCCCTCGGCCTGCAGATTCAGTCATCGCACAAAAAAAGGTCCACTTTCTTACCCCACCCCCCCCACCCCATGGCCCCGCCCGGTCCTCAACTACCACTCCCCGGTGAGTTTGGTGCTGTTGTCCCGTTTGGGGGGCGCGGGTGGAGGCCCCCGCCGTAGCGTTGCATAGCCTGAGATGTTCCCGGACATGTACGGGCCCTGGTTCTGCGGCTCCAGGAGCAGCTCGGGTGGCGGTGGTGGTAGCGCCATGTCGTCCATGGTGGCCACGGGCTCCAGCCTGGTGGAGATCCGGGAAGAGGTGAGCGAGCCGTGCCTGGTGATGGACTTCCTCTTCAGAGTCCGGTTCAGGTCCTCCAGGAAGTTGGGCTGAGCCAGGTTTCCCTTGGGGGAGGTTGGGGGCGGCTGGGAGCCGCCGAAGGTTGGTGGGGGCGGGGGCATCTGCAGGGGGAGCGGGGACAGGGGCGGCAGGGGCGGCGGCTCGGGGGTGGCGTTACTGCGGCGGAGCACTGTGGGAGGGGCCACCTTCTTAAGGGAGCTCTTGCCCCAGGTAGAGGAGGACGATGGGGGCTGGGGATTGACCACGGCCACTTTGGGAGCCCCGCCGTGGAGGTCGGGGGGGAGTGGGGGAGGGGGCAAGAGCTCCGAGTCAGGGGGGGGAGGGGGGAAGTAGTCGCACTCGGACGGCGGGGACGGGAAGTCGGCGCTGGACTGCCGGTGCTGCCCCACTTTGGCCTGGAGGGCCAGGGGGAGGTTGGACAGGTTGAGCTTCCCGGGTTTGGGCGGCGCTGGAGGGCCCGCGGACTCCTTGGAGGGAGACCCCGACGAAGACGTGGGCGACGATCCCGAGCCGGAGCCGGGCTGGCCGAACTTGCTCACCAGGCTCTCCACCTTCTTAGACTCCTGGTAGTCGCCCGAGGAGTTGGACTTGATGCTGGAGTTGCGCTGGGGCGTCGGGGGAGGCTTCTTCCCTCCGCCGGCTGACGAGGAAGAGGGCGACTTCTTCAGAGGAGACCCCTTGGTGGGAGGGAGAGGGGGTGGCGGGGGGGTCGGGGCGGGGGGTAAGGGAGGGGGAGGAGGAGGGAAGTTGAGGGCGCTCTCTGGCGGTGGAGGGGGAAACTCAGGAGAATGCTGCTGCACCTGCCCCACCGGCTGCCACTTGGGCTTAGTTTTGACCACGGGGGGAGACAGGGGGGCATTAGGGGTGGTGGGAGACCCGGGAAACTGATTGACAATCTGCTTCACCAGAGACGGGGTAGGGGAGATGGGGTTGGACAGGGGCAGCGCTTTCGAGGGGAAGCTGTGCTGTTTGGGCAGGGTGCGAGGCGGTTGGTTTTGGGTGTGTACCGCCGAGAAGCTCTGCTGCTTTTTCACGGGGGCGGGAGCAGGAAGAGGAGGGGGCGGGGCTAGTTCCGGAGGCGGGGCCGGCGGGAGGGGGGACACGGGGGACGTGGGGAGGCCCGGCCCGCAGGGTTTGGGAGCGGTTTGGGGAGGGAAGCCCCCGGAGAAGAGCTTAAGGGGCGGAGGTGGTGGGTGGGCAGGCACTTGTTGGGGCGGAGGCGGGGGAGGGGCAGGGGCCGGAGGGGGAGGGGGAGGAGGCGGAGGAGCCGGGGGCGGAGACTCGAAGGGCGGGGAGAATTCCTGGGGCAGGTTGGGGAACTTGTGGGGCAGCACCTGCTGAAGGCCATTGCTGCTGAAGGGAGGGGGGTATTTGATGTGGGCGGGGGGAGGGGGAGGCGGCATGCCGTTGTTCTGCAGGTGGACGGAGGGCGGGGGCGGGGGCGGAGACGGCAGCGGCTGCTGGAGGACCTGAGGGGGCGGGGGAGGGGTGAACTGCGGCAGGGCGGGGCTCAGAGGCCCCAGCTTCAGCACGGCCATGGCCGACCCGGGGACGGGAGCGGGGGGAGGGGGCGGGGGCGGGGGAGGAGGCGGGACGTTAGCGCCCGACGGCGAGCCGGCGTGGGGCTTCACGGACTGCGGCGGGGGGGCGGGGGGCTGCGGCTGCACCATCGAGGGGGGCTTGTAGTGATTGGCGCCCTGCGAGGCATTCTGCAGCCGCGTGATGGTGCTGTATTTGGCGAACATGGTGGGGGCGGCATGGTGTGGCGGGTTGGGGAGCGGGGGAGGCGGAGGAGGTGGCGGAGGAGGTGGAGGGGGTGGGGAGGGGGAGGGCTGGGGGGAGGCGTGAGTGAAGCTGCCGCGGGTCTGGGGAGGGTAGCCCCCTCTGGCGGGCTCCACTTTCACCTGAACAGGAAGAGGAAGCAGAGACACGTCAAACACACGGTCTCAGACCGGACAGGAAGGCTTCGGATGCACACAATGCACAAACTGTGGACATAACAGAAATACGAGCGCTGCTTCTTCAGTATGTTTTAGTCTGCACTTTGCACAGCATTAGGGCATATTACATTTTTTAATTTACAAATACAAGACTCGCACACAAACGCATACAAAATGCAAGAGAGGGGATTTTCTGTCAATAGGACACATTAAGGAACCATTAGGGAAGAGAGGAAGCTCACTGTGTACAAATAAAGGTGTGTGCGTGTGTCTTTCTCTCCCTCTTTCTCTCTCACACACACAAGAGCCACTGAGTTCCTGCAAATGGTCACACAGGATGGCTTAAAAATTACGTAAAGCAGGGGGAAATGAGTGGAAGCCATATTCTGGTCATCATTTTAACGCAGCGCAACAGCCGTTTTTAAACTCTAGGTCTTTCATCCAGAAAAGCTCAAATGCAAAAAGCTGGCTACAGGAACAAACTGTCACAAAACAGCCTGTCTATCACCATGGTGATAATCACCACCACCATATCACTGCATGCTGTATCTGTATATAAAGTGCTTACAGCCACTCTTATCTGACTGCTACTGTGTGTCATAAGCACGAGACTCATTCGGTTTCATCACTGCTACATGCACAACAAGTGCTCTCACGCGTGCAAACACACGCACGTACTTCAATCAACAGACCTGCCTGACAGCTATGCTTTGCTCTACTGGCCTGGATGTTCTGACCGTGGGTTAGTGACACACACATACAGAAGAGCTTGGACAGCCTGAGCAGGCAGCTCACAGCAAGCTCAACACCACAGTGCAGATGACTCAACGCACAGCAAAAGTGAATTAATCATGAACTCCTGAACATTACACAGTCAGGCAGGTGGGCTGGTGAATGAATCAATGACTCCTGAACATCACACAGCCAGGCAGGTGGGCTGGTGAATGAATCAATGACTCCTGAACATTAGAGAGCCAGGCAGGTGGGCTGGTGAATGAATCAATGACTCCTGAACATTAGAGAGCCAGGCAGGTGGGCTGGTGAATGAATCAATGACTCCTGAACATTAGAGAGCCAGGCAGGTGGGCTGGTGAATGAATCAATGACTCATCAATATTACACAGCCAGGCAGGTGGGCGGGTGATGAACTGGACACAACACAACACCAGTGGCCCATCCCACATAGGCTGAGCAGGGGAGTCTGTGTGGTTCGTTTTTCTCCTATGCTGTAGGTAATGTTCTGTAAGCCATACCAGTATAGCACATCTATGGGAGAAAATACCTTCCCTAAAATGCCAAGACCCCTTTCAGTCTGAGATATGCTTCTCTCACGCACATGCATGGAAGCACACACACACACACACACACACACACACACACACACACACACACAGTCTCTCACACACACACACACACACAGTCTCTCTCACACACACACACACACACACACACACACACACACAGTCTCTCACACACACACACACACACACACACACACACACACACAGTCTCTCTCACACACACACACACACACACAGTCTCTCACACACAGACACAGACACACACACAGACACATACAGACACACACAGACACACACAGACACACACAGACACACACAGACACACACACTCACGGTGCCAATGCCTGCATAGGACACACACTGAAGAGGGAGAAGGCAGAACCATGACACACTGTACCGGGTTAATCCAACACAGTGCCCAAAGCAGACCAACAACAACAACAAAATACACCAGTGCTGTGCGGATGGACTTGGTTAATAAAACGCAAAATCAATCTCTCATATCGAACAGTAACCCAATGTTTCCCATCAGGAGACAGGAGTGACACGGTATAACTGTGCCAGTGATTGATTGGTTAGTCTTATTTGGGTTTGTGCACATTGCAGGACTCCGGTGTTACAGTAAACAGGCTGGCACATCCCTAACCTCAATCCCCACCAGTGCACATGGGCATGGCTTTGCGAGACTTGACCTTCGACCCCTGGGTAGACAAGGGGAGAGAGATGGGCATAGTCAAGACACAGAGAGACAGTTGATTACCCAGAACCCTCTGCTCTGCAGTCCACATACAGCTACCACAGCAACCTTGACAACAAGCACTCTCACTCACTCAGCCAATCACAAGAACTATAATTTCCACTCACACTTAAGAGATGAGCCTCAACTGAAGCACTCTCTACAAGTTAATATTGAGCTCATTTTCAAGCACTTAGTGCAGGGCTTTCAAAACCAGGATCCATAGCTTGTGAGAGCCCATGTGCAATCGCCCACACCACACAAATCCCAAGGGACAACGGGCACGCCGATCACCACGTGGAACGCCGCTGGGATAAAGAGGAAGTGACATCGCGAGTGAAGGTAGAAGATGTGACATCATAAGTGGAGGACGGCGAGAGGGAGGCGGGGTTCACCTTGGTGTTCTCCTCCATCTGCGTGCCTCTCTTCCAGGCCTCAGAGAAGATGGAGCTGACGACGCTCTGGGAGCGGGCGTGGCCCGAGGAGGTGGTGTCCGACACGCCGCTGTCTGATTGGGTGGAGTGGTTGGAATGGGACTCTATAAAAGAGGGGCGGGGGAGCCGTTTAGATTTGCGCTCCGCCTTTCTCCAAACTGTGGTCACCCGAGAGGGGTCGCTCCCTCCCAGAATCCTTCACTCACCTGGCAGACTGGAGGAGCTGGAGCCTGATTTGATGCTGGAGCTGGAGAGGGAGGACCAATCGTAGGCCGCCTCCGTGCGCTTCATGGCCTCCTGATAGTTCACGTACAGCTGTTTCCCATACTGCACAGCCATAGGGAGACAGAGACAGAGCTCATTAAGGAAAGTGCACAACAGGACTCATCTACTCAAACCCCTACAAGAGACTGGGACTTTATATCTCTCTCATACACACACACACACACACAATTATGTACGCATGCAGACATATAACTATTACATTCATTTGGCACCTGCATTTATCCAAAGTGACGTACAATAAGTGCATACTGAAGGTCAGTGAGGCAACTACAAACAGGTCAGATAAAATACATTTCTATCATAACGTAGCAGCTATTCATAGACATGAGAACACCGAGTCTAGTACACACAGTAAGCACAATGGCTAAGTGATATAATGGATACCTTAGCGATGCGGATTCCGTTAACCCATTGGTGGAGAGTCCTGACATCCTCACAGCACAGGTACTTTATGTACTGGGACTTCTTCTGGATCTGAGGATGCTGGGAAAACAACACTGTCCTTAAAGACATGCCACAAGAAGGAAAAAACTATTCTCACTAAGAGTAGCTCCCTATGTTACATTTACACACTGTCCTTCATCCAGCGAGTCAGAAAAGAATACTGAAGAACAGCAATACAATACAATTCCACCAGATGGCAGCACTTGACCAAAATAATTTGTAGCATACGCTGTGCGTACCAACCCTAACTTCACTTCCTTCACCCTATCGACACAAAATTATATTTCAGAGGCAAATGTGACAACGTCACAGAAACAGTCCTGTGCCCTCCAAGAAACCATACTTAGGCCAGGCTCGGAAAACAGAAAATTAAAACAACAAGCATATATATAAATCACAGGTAGCATTTGTTCAAAATAAGATTCTTCAAAATAACACGTCCTGAATATTTTGAATCTTTGTTTTTTTCCTCTGTTCTAGTCCGTCTGCTGCCCTTTGACTGAACAGTGTGAGACTCGACCACAGGTTCGCTCTCTCTCGAGGCCATTCTTGGCGGTATTTCGCGGCAGTGTAAAACAGGCCCCGCCTCCATCCTCCCGATCCACAGAGGAAGCTCAGGTGCCGCCCACTGATTCAATTCTCATGGAATGAGTCCAAAGCTTCTGTGTTGTATTTAGAAATACTATTCTTTCTCAAGTTAAATGGCATTCTTTTGCAAGAGTCAGCCAATGCAGTTTTCTGAGCCAATGCAAGCAAACTGCTTCTCGACGTGGCTGCTGGGTCAATGCCTCTTCTTTCAGATTATTTTTTTTTTTGTACATTTTTTATTTATTTTGTTTTTTAAAAGAAGATTTCACTCCAGTGTCAACAGGCATGACTGGTTAAGACATTACCTTTAAGAGCAGCAGGCACACACAAACACAGACACAGAGTCAGACAGAAACACAGAGTCAGACAGAAACACACACACACACACACACACACACACAGACACACACAGACAGACACACAGAGACAAAGACAAAGACAGAGACACAGACAGAGACAGACACACACACAGACACACACAGACACACACAGACACACAGACACAGAGACAAAGACAAAGACAAAGACAGAGACACACACACACACACACACACACACAGACAGAGACAGACAGAGACAGACAGAGACAGACAGAGACAGAGACACACACACACACACACAACTGCCCCTATTCACTTTATGGGACGCTAATGGCAAGAAATGCATACTGCGTTAGCATCCTGTTGCAAAGACCCCTGGGAACATTCCCATCTAGAAAACATATTTAAATGTAATGGCACCTCAGCCTCACTACATAAGTGCTTTCATTTATAGCCAGAGGGCATGTACTACTGTACACTTTCATTTATAGCCAAAGGGCCTGTACTACTGTACACTTTCATTTATAGCCAAAGAGCCTGTTCTACTGTACACTTTCATTTATAGCCAAAGAGCATGTACTACTGTACACTTTCATTTATAGCCAAAGAGCCTGTACTACTGTACACTTTCATTTATAGCCAGAGGGCCTGTACTACTGTACGCTTTCATTTATAGCCAAAGAGCCTGTACTACTGTACACTTTCATTTATAGCCAAAGAGCTTGTACTACTGTACGCTTTCATTTATAGCCAAAGAGCTTGTACTACTGTACGCTTTCATTTATAGCCAGAGGGCCTGTACTACTGTACACTTTCATTTATAGCCAAAGGGCCTGTACTACTGTACACTTTCATTTATAGCCAAAGAGCATGTACTACTGTACACTTTCATTTATAGCCAAAGGGCATGTACTACTGTACGCTTTCATTTATAGCCAGAGGGCCTGTACTACTGTACACTTTCATTTATAGCCAAAGGGCCTGTACTACTGTACACTTTCATTTATAGCCAAAGGGCATGTACTACTGTACACTTTCATTTATAGCCAAAGGGCCTGTACTACTGTACACTTCCATTTATAGCCAAAGGGCCTGTACTACTGTACACTTTCATTTATAGCCAAAGAGCCTGTACTACTGTACACTTTCATTTATAGCCAAAGGGCCTGTACTACTGTACACTTTCATTTATAGCCAAAGAGCATGTACTACTGTACACTTTCATTTATAGCCAAAGGGCATGTACTACTGTACGCTTTCATTTATAGCCAGAGGGCCTGTACTACTGTACACTTTCATTTATAGCCAAAGGGCCTGTACTACTGTACACTTTCATTTATAGCCAAAGGGCATGTACTACTGTACACTTTCATTTATAGCCAAAGAGCATGTACTACTGTACACTTTCATTTATAGCCAAAGGGCCTGTACTACTGTACACTTTCATTTATAGCCAGAGGGCCTGTACTACTGTACACTTCCATTTATAGCCAAAGGGCCTGTACTACTGTACACTTTCATTTATAGCCAAAGAGCCTGTACTACTGTACACTTTCATTTATAGCCAGAGGGCATGTACTACTGTACACTTTCATTTATAGCCAAAGAGCATGTACTACTGTACGATTTATTTTAAACGGGACAAAAATAGAACCTAATCCTAATGATTTTACATTTAATCGCCTTGCCTAGTGTTTCCTGTCAATTTCAGTTATTGAAACTTGCAGCCAAAACATTCAAAAACATGTTATGGAATTGAAATTCGGCAATGTTTTTAAAAGTATATTCTCATTTGAAAAGACCAAAAACAAATTGATTCACAGGACTTTCAAATACAAAACTCTTGATTTCTGGGAAATACCTATTCTGTACACCTTTGTATACATTAATTTAGTATACACAATTATACAGAATTACAATTCCCACTTTGAAACTGGCACCCCTGCTATGAAATGTAATTCATACAAATTACAAAACATATATTTCAGTTTTGCATTTCTAAGTACTTAAAATGCATTTGTAAATCACATTTCAGCTATGAACACGACTGTCATACGCATACAGCTGTGTTCGCCATAATGGGCACATTAATGCCAGTATAACAGTTTTCTACTGACTTAAATTGCATTTCATTCCAGGACCACAAGACAAGAAGACGCTGTGTATTTGAGGAACCCACAGAGATGTATCCATTGTTAGCTTAATAGCTTTTCTTATCGTTATGATGAACTCTGCATAGGATTCTGCTATGGGAGACTTATGAAAAAGGCCCTAGTTGTTACCCTGGTAGTTCCAGTAAAAAACAGGCTTTAGGCACTGCGGGGGCCCCGTGTGCTTACCTTGAGGGCCAGGCAGTAGTCAGTGGGGGCCTTGTATTTGCTGCGGTAGTCCTGGCCATAGTACACATTAACATGGTCAAGCTGCAGGAAGCACACCAGATCCCTGGAGGCCTGTGCAGGAAGGAAGAGGGACAAGACATAGCAGAGAGAGATGGGGTCAGAAATGTGTGTGTGTGTGTGTGTGTGTGTGTGTGTGTGTGTGTGTGTTGTCTGTGTGTGGTGGAGGTGGCCGGAAAGAGTGCAGGGGTACTTATGTGTAAGGTATGTGTGTGAGACAATAGGCATTTTTCCCATGTGATTTATTATACATGTTTCCTTATTTATTCCCTCCAGGTAGCCCGCCATGTCAGCAGAATACTACAGAAGATTTCTGTTCTCTGCTAGTGTCCACAAGGGGGCGCCCTAAGTGACAAAATGAACAGAAGCTGAGGGAGGAGAGCAGAATGGGAGAAAGACATAAATTAATGAAGCAGGTAGATAAGAGACACTGAGGAAAAAGAGAGTAGTGGGTAATAACGTGGAATAACTGCTGCTGTGGTGCTTTGCTACTATAGCCAACTGCGTTGCTATAGGCTACTTTTCACTGCAGAACTGCTCTTTTAAATACCTGCAGAAAGGCAGAGAGCTGAAACGGTGTTAACGCGATATTAACCGAGTGTCATGAATCTGGCGGTTGTACAGCTCAGGTTATAGTTTAAGATAACTACTGAATCTGGATCAGTAGTACACTCAGTCAGTACTCAATAATGACCTTGTAACCATACAATTCACAATGTGTAATACCCACTTCAGCTGCCTTTAATTACCCATAAGCCTTGGCTCTACTCACACAGTGGGCTATGGCAGGGAGAAGACAATGGTGGCAGGGTTTAGAACTGGAACCACAAGCTGAACGTTACCCACAAACCCCTGCAGCACTCAAAAAGGAGCAGCTGGTGATCTTGGTGCAAACCCTTGAGAGGAGAGACCCCTGGGTGAGCTTTCAGTTCCATTCCAGGGGAGAGGGGGGGCAGGGAATGGAGCGCGTCGCCTGCAGTTAATGGCCCACGATGCACTGGGAGCAACGAGCTGGCTCGTAAGGTTTCTGTCATTATATACATAAACAGGAAATGCCACAGCCTGGAATCATGCCTCTACCCCCCTCCCCTTATGGACCTCCTACGCAAGGCAAACACACACACACACACACACACACACACACAAGATTGCTGACACACAAACACACAGTAAATTGATAACAGGGAGACAGAGTTCTCATTTTTTAAGAAAAAACTATTTGATTAAACACCCTGTCTGAACGGAGCATTCTCACACTCAAAAGCCTCTAAGATATTTCCAGTCTAGAGAAGATACAAACTAGAAAACTCAACAGAAACTGGATTAAATAAATAATTATATGTGGTAAATAATAAAACTATGTAAAATATCTATAAAATACAATATTTTGCCAGAAAACTACTTTACGTTCTATATTTAAATAAACTAAATAATCTATTTTTTAAAAAGCCACAATACAGGTTGAAATGTAAAACTGTACCGGTACTAAACTAAACTACATAACCACAAGAAGCCAGATATTACTACATATAGTAATAAAACGGAACAATTCTTACAAAGCAGAGCACTTTCATTGGCAAGGTTTATAAAGAAGAGGAGACCGTTGTATGGGCTATTTCCAAAAGACAGTAGAGGAAGAATGGGGCATTCCTGACTCTAAGCATTGTGGGATAGGTGGGTCGGGTGGGGGGTGTTAATCCTGGTCTGGCCTGAGTGAATAACAGGACTTTTACCACCAAGTCGCCCTGTGAAGCTGCTGGTAAATGGAGATCAAGGGGAGGGGGTGGGATTACAGAAGCGATCAGCATCTTGTGCATATGGATTACGGGCACGAGGATCAGGGGACCCTAATCCCAGCGCACATGTTCCGGACACAAACACACATTTAGCACGTTTTTCTACCAAAAATGGACTTAAGTTGCCATCGTTTCAGAGTTAGGCAAGTGTGTATACCGTGCTTGAGTTATTTATTCTAACTGTACAATCAAGTGTACAATCTGTATGATACATGTGTGTCTATGACACCCCTGAAATAAAAAAATGATCTGTACTCTCAAATGTGCGTGCGTGCGTGCGTGCGTGCGTGCGTGCGTGCGTGCGTGTGACCCACCTTGGCCTTGCCCTTGGGCACAAAGTATATCCCAGAGGCCCTCAGGAGGAAATAGCGCTTCTTCCACGATTTCTTCCCGTCCTCCTTCAGCCAGAGAACGCCCTCAATCTCTGGCACGGTCACCGAGCTCCCGCAGAAACACTCCTGCAGAGACCGCCACCGTTAAAACCATCATTACTGATACCGCCATCACCAACACTATCATCACTATAACAAGGAACAAGCACCTTCATTACCGCCACCGTTAAAATCATCATTACTGATACCGCCATTACCAACACTATCATCACTATAACAAGGAACAAGCACCTTCATTACCGCCACCGTTAAAATCATCATTACTGATACCGCCATCACCGACACTATCATCACTATAACAAGGAACAAGCACCTTCATTACCGCCACCGTTAAAAATCATCATTACTGATACCGCCATCACCAACACTATCATCACTATAACAAGGAACAAGCACCGTCATTACCGCCACCGTTAAAACCATCATTACTGATACCGCCATCACCAACACGATCATCACTATAACAAGGAACAAGCACCGTAATTACCACCACCGTTAAAATCATCATCATTACTGATACCGCCATCACCAACACTATCATCACTATAACAAGGAACAAGCACCTTCATTACCGCCACCGTTAAAATCATCATTACTGATACCGCCATCACCAACACTATCATCACTATAACAAGAAACAAGCACCTTCATTACCGCCACCGTTAAAACCATCATTACTGATACCGCCATCACCAACACGATCATCACTATAACAAGAAACAAGCACCTTCATTACCGCCACCGTTAAAATCATCATTACTGATACCGCCATCACCAACACTATCATTACTATAACAAAGAACAAGCACCGTCATTACCGCCAGTGTTAAAGTCAATATTACCACTACTGCCATTACCAACACCGTCAACACTATAACAAGAAATCTACAACTACAGCCATCACCAATACTGTCATCACAGTGACAAAGAACAGATGGTACGAAGTCTACACGTCAACACACTTCTGCTGCCCCCGCCAGTGCGTCTGTCTGTCTGTCTTACCTCCAGCAGAGCTTCTTTGTTTCTGTCAGCCATCTCTGAGGTCTCCTTCCTTCCCAGCAGGTAGTTCTGTGGGGGGGGGGGGGGGAGGGGTTTGCAGGTGAAAGTGGAAGAAAATAAGAGCGAGGTTAATGGGGACTAGACACCGCTATGAACCACTTCGCCTTCATTCCAGTTCACTGCTGAGTGGACCAGGTGGACGTACCCAGATATACTCCAAGAATATCCGACTGCAGGATGTGGGAGGGGCGGGGCTGGATGTTGATCGGTGGAGTTTGACATCCAACCCAACCCATCGACCGATGCAATTGGATGAAAACTGAAGACTAGGGGAGAGGATGTCAAAGGGTGGGGTTTGACATGAAGCCCCGCCCACCTGCATCCTGCAGTCAGATGGAAAGGGAGGTTTGGTTTGCTGCTATATGATTAGCATTAGCTAGCATTATTTTAGAGGTTAACGGCTTTTTGACACTCCATACTGCATCAGAAAACACATCCATAGAAGTTGGACATACTTCTCACACCTGGGGGGTATTTCACAAAAGCGGGATTAAGCAGTTAGCCGGCTAACTTCTGTAAATATTTTTAAATAACCAAGGGTCTTTTCCAATCGGATGTCATCAAATTCAATATATTTACAAAAGTTAGCCGGCGAACTTCGTAATCCCTTTTTGTGAAATACCACCCTGGTGGGGTTCATTATATGGTAAAGTTACGACGCTGACAAGTGAGACTACTCACTATATGGGCATTTTGGAAGGAGTAGCTCACCAATTCTCCATAACTGTAAAGCCTTAAGGCCAAAACAGAGTTTTCCATGAACGCATATGAACGGACTCAACAGTGACATTCATCACAGGAAGCGAAAATAGATCTGACAAAAGAAAAAGCATTAAAAAGATGTGAGGCAGATCTGGGGGTCGGTTCACTTTTATGGTAAATAGCAGCGGATAAACATCCATTGTTTAGGGCCACATGTGCGCGAGAACAAAGCGTGACTGATGGTTTCTCTCTCTTATTTGTGTGAGGAGGGCGACGCGCAGCGCGTCTGGATGTGGTTATATTCCAAAGGAAGAGCGGAAATGCTATGCTGGAGACGGCAAACACTTCTCATATCTTGGCTTCATAGGCCATGAATTATTCAGCCCCTTTCAGCCCACACAGCAGTGTGACCCACTTCTCACAGCCCACAGAACCCACACGGTGTGAACAAGCGTCCGTGTCTGTCGATATGAATGTATGTCTGTCTGTCTGTCTGTGGCATCCTGGGAGAGCCTACCAATGCTGATTTGCCTACGTGTGAGAGAGAGCGTGTGTGTGAGAGAGAGCGTGTGTGTGTGTGTGTGTGTGTTTCTGTCTGGAGAATTGGCTTGAACAGCTGAAATAAAGTTGGACAGTGTGCGCACGGCGACTGTGTGACTGGACCATTGGGCTTTACCTGGGGGTTTTTGAATAGAGCGTACTTCTCAATACGCTCGATGAACATGAGCTTGTTCTGACTGTCGCGGGTCCAGTTCAATAAATTCTCCACCAGGTTCTCATGATCCTCGAAGATCCGCTCTGAGAGAGAAAAAGAGAGAGAAAGAGAGAGAGAGGAGAGATAAGAGAGCAGAAGCATGTCCTTCAGATAACATCAGTGCAGCAGTGATTTTAGCCCTCTCCACATTTGAAGAAAATATGTAAATCTGTCAATCAAAAACAATACACATATACAGCAGTGTCCTCATGGTGGTCCATCCATACAGTGTAATACAGTCAAATGATTCCACAGGACTCTTGGAAACTGGCATGATGGTTCATCAGTAACATCAGGATTAGCCGGGCTGTTTTAACCCCCGTTTTAAGAGTTAAACGCGTTTCTGCACAAACCTATTCGTTCTGAAGTACCGCCATTTCTTCACTTGTAAAGAAAACATCAGTCGGCCCTCCTGGGCGTTGACTTCAGCACTGACCCGAATTCCCAGAAAAGCGTTTAACAACCGACCGCGACCACACGGAGCCAGAGCTGGGGACGGTTACCAGGGAAACCGCGAGCTCCACAGACAGGAGCAGGGGCCCAGACTCACGGGCCACGAGAGGAGGTGTCATTTATGGGATTTACGACGGGCAGTCTTGGCACTTAAACATTCCCGTTTGCGCTCTGGTTTTCACGGGTGACTCGTAAGCACAGCGGCAGATGCACAGATGCCACCGTTTTGCAGCTCAGGCAGTTGGGGAGATTGCTCTCGTGTGGACATTTAAAGCCACGGCTGTGGCAGTTTCAGAGCAAAGTAAAAATTAGCACGCAAAAAATCATCTAAAGTGAACGTGTCACACTTGGGAAATGTTTGGCCTCCCAGAGGAACAGCGCAGGACTCTCTGGCGCTGTGTATACATGGTCAGCCAGGGCAAAGGTTGCATTACTTATCCCACAATGCACCTCGCCACTTCCTTCTTTGTAATTATTATCAGTGTGTGCTGTAAAACACGCTCCACACAAGAGCAAAGTAAATGTGTCCCTCTTGGACAGATTAGGAGGATTTCACCAAGAAATTTCCCAAAACTTTCCGAAGCAGGAATATCCAACCAGTCCCAGAACAGTAACGCTTTTCACCAGTTCATTCCTCGGCTTCAAAGCGATTGGAAAAACACATTAAAATGGATACTGCTTTGAAAAAAAGTCCACTAAAAGCAACCGAGTTCAAAGTGAAATTATTTGAATCCCCAAATCTGAAGGATTACTGGGATCAGCAGCCATTACGTGATGAAGGATTATGGGTATATTCCTCCACCCCCCCCCCCCCCATATCTCCCCTCTACACTGTGGGAAACTGACTTCTGACATGACCATACTCTCTCTCTAAACAAACGCACATACACACAAGCACGCACGCACAGCTAGCCAATCCAAACGCAGAGTATGTTCCCATTTGCTCCTGAGGAACATGGGAATGCATCCTATCTGTGCAGCATGATCAGGGCCTACAGTCTTTGATCACATGGTCTCCTAAAAAGACTGGTTAAAGTACTCCCTGCAGACTAAACCTAACATTGGCACCTGAGATGCCGTGTCACAGCTCCACAAGAGGGCCCAGTACTCTCACATGCCGACTGTGGAAAGCTCACAGAATGTGATGTCACAGCTCCGCAGGAGGGCCCAGTACTCTCACATGCCGACTGTGGAAAGCTCACAGAATGTGATGTCACAGCTCCGCAAGAGGGCCCAGTACTCTCACATGCCGACTGTGGAAAGCTCACAGAATGTGATGTCACAGCTCCGCAAGAGGGCCCAGTACTCTCACATGCCGACTGTGGAAAGCTCACAGAATGTGATGTCACAGCTCCACAAGAGGGCCCAGTACTCTCACATGCCGACTGTGGAAAGCTCACAGAATGTGATGTCACAGCTCCGCAAGAGGGCCCAGTACTCTCACACGCCGACTGTGGAAAGCTCACAGAATGTGATGTCACAGCTCCGCAAGAGGGCCCAGTACTCTCACATGCCGACTGTGGAAAGCTCACAGAATGTGATGTCACAGCTCCGCAAGAGGGCCCAGTACTCTCACATGCCGACTGTGGAAAGCTCACAGAATGTGATGTCACAGCTCCGCAAGAGGGCCCAGTACTCTCACATATCGACTGTGGAAAGCTCACAGAATGTGATGTCACAGCTCCACAAGAGGGGCCAGGACTGTCACATGCTGACTGTGGAAAGCTCACAGAATGTGATGTCACAGCTCCGCAACAGGACCCATAGCCATGGTGACTCTTGCCACTACTTTGGGGACCAGCTGGAGAAACACTCAGCATCCCTAATCGCTGGACAATTATCGCTTTCTGCGATTTTCACTAGTAATTCAGTTTCCTCTCACGCAGAATCAAGTTTTCAGTCGCTTCCAATTCCCTCTCCCCCCAATTTGCTGTTGCTCTGCAAATAATATGAGCATACTTTCAAATGAAAAAAAAAATAATAAATTAGGATGGAGGCGGGCTGGATTTGCTTTGGTATAAAAATAGTCTATTTGCATTGATATAAAACCTCCTCCCACCCACCCGATCACTTAGAGCCGAGTAGAACCGAGATATCTCGGCCTCCTGCAGCTCTGCAGATGTAGGTTATTTCACACGCATGAGCGCTCGGGACCCACGTACAGAGCCTGGCGAGGGAGACCCCCGACTGAGCGTCAAATGGCCAGGACAACAAAAAAAAAAAAGATTAAAAAAGGGAGGAAGACAAGGGAAGACGGAGGAAGCAGGTGCTGTTCACACATTGTGGTTTCCAGTGCTTAATGCTGCGCGCCGGAATGCACCGGAACGTTTTTCACCCAACCCCCACACTCAAAGCAGAGCAAACACTACACCAAAGAATTAACCCTTCTGGTATTTCATGAAGTGCATGGAATGGATTTTATTTCCATTTTAATGCTAATCTACACGGAACATAAGATAGATAGAACCACGTGATGTTTTTATTTAGGCAGACATAAATCATAAATGGCCCATTGAATGTTAAATGCGACGTGTCGTTTTCAGTGATGAAAGAGCTATAGTCTCTGACCACGAGCAAAAGATTATTCCTGCTTGAATTCAAGCAGTCCTTTGTTTATTTGTAATCACGTCAGCTCACCCTCATGT